>PVJL010004750.1:0-122825 GCA_004026885.1 Lyroderma lyra | reverse complement strand
TTGTGCTGAGCAAAGCCGAATGTTTCCAGTCCGGAAACTGCCGATGACTATTGCTAATGCAGTAAGTGACGGTCACCAGGACCAGAAAGGAACCGTGAAAGCCCACAGACATGAACAGTAGGATTCCAGCTGCAGGAGCTCTCCTGTCAACGCCCTTCGTCCGATTTAGAAAAGATCTTCCCAAGCAGGAGGAGGAGGGGTGACGAGCTGTGTGGCCTGGGTGCACGTCTGCTCCCAGGAGGCCTCTTTCACCGGCTCTCACCGGCGTGTGGCCACAGCATTGGGTTTGTCTCCGTGCAGAGCTTTCCCAGCTCTGTCCAGAACGACCTGGGTGCTGGGCACTCAGCTCCAACACGCTCAGCCTCAGGGCCCAGACAGCAGCCTGCTTCGGAGATGCCAAACCTGCACGCTGCTCTGATTCGTTGCTGGTTGAGTGGGAAGTGGAAAGAGGAACTGCAAGGTCAAGGACGTGCTAATCTCACCTTCCGTCAGCAGCACTGCGCAGAGGTGTGGGTTCTGCACTTCTCGTTCAGACTGTACGTTAACCAGCTCTCTCGCTCAGCCACGTAAATGAGCCTGGCTATCCCCTTGCAGTCAGGTCCTCTAAATGAACTGCACTTGACTCGCATAGATCTACAGTGACTACTAAATACTTTACGTTCCGTGTGGCCTCTAGTGCCAAGTGATCATTGTGGTGGGTGGCAACTCTAATGAATGCATACCTGCCGAGTGTAAGTTTAAGGATGAATGTGTGCAGCGAAAATGTATCACCAGCAGTACAAGTCACCTCTGAAGCCAATGTTCATATTTTTAAAAAGAATCAACAGCTTTTTGAGTGCTTTATGACTCACCTGCCCCTGATTCTCTTATAAGATATTTGCTTTTTAAACCTATCGCTTGCTAGATAACGTTGCACCTCAGCCTTTTCTTTACTCTCAGCAGCTCGTAGTGTGACGAGCTGTGTTGACTATGGCTTTGTCTATTGGACTTCAAATCGTATTTTCTCCCTAACATCAGATCTTCAGAGTTTTAATTAGCAATGGAGTCATCAGAGTTCATAGAGGAAATGATTTTAGGTAAGGGATTTGGGTGACATGGCCTTACTCTTCATACTGTTTGTAATTCCCGTTTTCTCTAATATTTGTTTTTAATAACATCACTAGCTTTTGGCCAAGAGGAGGATAATCCATTTATATGACGCCATTCAAATACAGAGACATTTAGAGGTTCTTAAAAATGTGAATTCCGGCACAGAGTCGTCCAGTGGAAATGAAATGGTTTGTTAAATTTTGAGTGTGAAGCAGTATTCTTCTCTCAACAACAAAAACAAAACAAAGAGCACCCACTGTGTACCAAACACGGTGCTATGTGCAAGGAAATGAAAATATGAATAATTCAGGTCAATACTTCTTCTTTTCGTTCCAAACTTGCAGTTGGCCTAAGGTAGCAAAATAATTTCCTCTGCCATCCATTTTAGCTTGGGAGTGTAAATAGTATTTAAGATTAGTTTAGCAATATCAAAAGTACCATCTTTAATAATTTTCAGGCTACCGGTGAAGTGAATCAAATGTTCTTTTGAAATGCATTTAAGGAATGTATGAAAACCTGTACTTAGCACACATCAACAGTGTTTGTTTATCTTTTAAAAGGATTCTTTATAAATAAAAGAAGGAATAGTTCAGCAGAGATGAAAGAGCACAGACAGTGAGCCTCGAGTTCAGATATCTGTGGAGCTTCTTAATAACCAGGCTGACGACCGTGGGCCCGTTATCGGGCACCCTGTCTCCTGGGCTCCTCATCTAAATGCCACAGAAGTGATGAATGAGATCATGTACAGAACGGCTTTTACACGGTGCTCGGCACGTTACCTACGCTCCCTAAGGGGCAGCTGTTAGTACAAAACAATTCATCATGGCATTTCCTTAATACCAGACTTCATTGTGTTTACAAGGGCTAGTCACAGAATCTGCACCTAGCGTTCCCCCCACACACGGTGGAGAGACGGCGGGCAGTATTTTTCACGACCTGAGTTAAATGTTTGCCATTTGATCCGTATCGGACGCACTGAAAGCTATTAGCAAAGTTGTATTTTGCAATTTGCAATTTCCTGCGCCACCCGTTGCTCAGGAGTCCTTGTTGGGTAAACGCGGGTTTTAATCAACCTTCGTGACCACCCAGCTCTCCTCTCCAGGATCAATATGTTTTCCCTCAAGTCTTAGGACACAGAAATAATTGCAGGTTATTCATCCTTTCCTTCCCCCTTGAATAGACGCCCTCTCTCTCTCTGCAAACACATATGATTCTTCTCTAGCTCCCAAGTATGGCTCCCATGGCCCCCCACCCACCCCAGCTGATGACCTCATCTTCACGCACCGCCGTGACTGTCATCTCTCCCCAGGGGACAGGTGTTTGCTCTCATCTTTGCTTACCCTATTGAGAACAGCTTCCTAGGCTAAGTTCGGTCCAAAGAAATCAGAAACTCACAAGTAAGAAGCTCTTTGTCTCGTAACATGAGAAAAATGAACTTTTGAACAATATCTTGATATTAGCATTAAGATCACATGGATTATTAGCTGATGAATCTTAGAAATTCTCATTTAAATCCTTGCACTTTATTGTTCCTAACAATAAATGAGAAAGATAAATGATAAATCAGTGGAAATCCGCAGGTATGTCTTATCCATGAGTCTATTTGGAATTAAAAATGTATTGTCTATTTTATTAAAATTGTATTTGCAGTAATAAATGACTCATGTTCAGGGCCTCCTCTAGTTCTAAGAGTACATGTCATTAAAATCACAGGCAAATTCTCTAACGTTGAAAGATGCTCATTGATTGTTGTTAATTATTGATTCCTGAAGTCTTGATAATCCTTGTGTTGAATGTTGTTGCCAATAAAAGCTGGTCTCCAGCCAAAGTCTTTTCCTTATTACTTGAAAAAGATCTGGTTTGATGATAAACATGTAATAAAATCCACCTGTAAAGGTTTGGTTGGATCACAGAGTTTAATTGATTCTAGGGGTTTTCAAGTTTTGCTTTATTCTGATCCTATAGACATTAGGACATTGGCCTGTTATTATTTCCACACACATTTCTCGGATCGGATGCCAGAGATTCATCTCCTGAAGTTAGGAAAGTCTTCGTTCCAAAGGACCTTCTCCATGGAGTGATCCCAGGGCACAGGCCTCTAAATGAAGCATTCTTTGCATTTTCCTCAGTGAGGCACCAACAGAGCAGAGTATCGTGAACAAATGAAGAACTCACTGAAGGAATAAATGTTGGTAGTCTATTCATTTGTTTTGTTTTATGCATTGTGACAAGTCTCTCTATGATGCTTATGCATTTCAAAAGAAAGCTCCTAAGCATTAGCTCTGTCAAGAAGCACAGATACAATTGGGAGAGAATTTATTTTCTTCCTCGGAGAAATGAATATAAAACAGCAAACAGAAGAAAAACTTTCAAAATTAGGGAAAATACTCTGATAAATGTCTTTTAAAACTTTCCCTAAATAGGTCATCCTTGATCAGTTAGAATGTTTCGGTTGAAAGCTTTTTAAAACTCCAAGTGACAGCTCGTGTTTTGTTATAAGAGACGGTGGTATCCATCCCTGTGAGCAATGAGCAGTTTATGGCTCACCGACTTGTGGCCTAAGCGCCTAGGACAAAAGCCGACGGCCACCCTCCCTGAGAACTGTGGCACAACTCAGCATCCCAAACGTTTGGAATCTTTGCCTGGCAACAGCTGTCCTCAGAGACTCAAGACAAGTGCCCTCCGCTCCACCGTCCAGGGACAGGAGAGGGACTTGTGAGCTACCTGCTGCAGGCACTCGGAGATGAAATGGGTGCGGCTGCCCCTGGTGAAGGGTGGTTACTCACCCACGAGAAAGAAGGAATCCCGCCCTTTGTAACCACGTGGTGGACCTTGAGGGCATGATGCTAAGTGAAATCAGCCAGATGTAGAAAAGCAAAAGCTATACGCTCTCACTTACGTGTGGAGTCTCCAAAAAAGAAAAGAAAAGAGCCCACCTCGTGGTTGCCAGGAGCTGGGGAGTGGAGCAAATGGGGAGATTTGGGCAAAGGGTACAAACTTCCCGTTATAAGATGAGTAAGTTCTGGGACTAACGTACAGCGTGGGGACTATGGTTAACGGTGCTGTGTTACACACCTGGAAGTGCTAAGGAGCTTAAATGTTCTCACACACACACGCACACACACACACACGTGTAGTCATGTGAGGTGATGGACGTATTAACTTATTATGGCAATCATTTAGGAATATATATATATATGTATCACATTATCAATTTATCACATTAGATAACTTACGTGTGCACACTGTTATCCGTCCGTTGCGTCTCAGTAAAGCTGGGGGGAGGTCATCCCGGCTGCTGAGTAGAATGTGGGCGCTGGGGAGAGGGCCGAAGCGTGGAGAAAGTTCGCAGGCAGCTGGTGCAATCGCTTGGTTTCTTGGATTTGGGAGGTGGTTGTGGAAAAGACGAGAAATGGTCCTGGGAGGGGTAGATTTCGAGGGTAGCATTGCTGTGCTCTTTCCCGTGACAAGATTTTCCTTTCGGGGCTAAAATTTTATTTTCCTAAGGGATAGCCTTCTCTTTCGTCAGCTTATTTTAAATATGTCATAAGGAGTGACACATTTTGAAATAACATAAAAAAGGTGGTTTCTCTTAAATGTCTAATATCCCTGTTGCTAAGAGAAGATAAGTTTACATTTTATCTGAGCCTTAATGAAGTCCTTTATCACGTGTGCCTATTCGAGTTTCTGACTGGAAGGAACCCTGTAGCCGAGTCAGTGAAGCAACTAAAAGTTCCTCGTGTGACATTTGTCAAGGTGCATGTGTATGAAAGGTCCTTCCTACGTACGATGCTTAACAAAATATTTTTGTCATGTGTCTATGCCAGAAAATGGAGTGAACTGAAGGCACAGAATTTAGTAAGTTTAGATGTAAAATCTGAGTCACGAAGGGCACTTTGAAGGGTTATCATCGTAGAGCCTTGACCGATTCTCTGCTTTATGTCTCCCTGCCGTCCCATGAACTCTCTTTTTGCTGCACCCAAATCCGCGGTAATGATGTGAAAGATGGCCACACAGTTCGTCCTCAGCCATGAGCTCTGATGGGCCCAGCTTTGCCGGAAGATGGCCACAGGAGACAGAGCACACAACCTACCTCTCTGACAACGTCTTTTCTGATCATTAAAACCAAGAGACTGGACTAGAGAATTCGAAAATTCTTTCCAGTTCCGAGAGTTTAAGATGGACCCCCTTCCGGGTCTTACACCTGCTCAACACAATCCCTCACTCGCTTCCATTGCCGCTTTTGTGCTGACGATTTCTAACTCTACTCCGTAAGTGCAGGTCTCTGTCACGAGGCCCATTCTCCTGTAGCAATGGTCTTCCTGGGTGTCGCGTAGGCACCCCAACACGCTGCGTCCAAACCGACTCACTGACGCCCCATAACTTGCTTCTTTTTCTGTACACATTCTTCACATTGTCAAGATAACACTTTTTTTTTTTACTGAGTCTTCTCCCCAACCATTCTTGCAAGTCACCATCCACTTACTTACCTGTTTCTCTGAGCCTATGACACTCAGCCAAGAGTCACCTTCTAATGTGAAATTTTCCAAGCCCACATCCTTCCTGGGTAGAACTCTCTAGTACCTTCCCCGGGATTCTGATTCGTCTGGTATGAGAGCAACCACAGGAGTTTATTGCACCCATTTAGTTACAATTGACCTTTCGAACTCCTTGAGGGTAGTGATAGTCTCTCATGGCCTTATAATTTAACCCTCAGCTTAGAACGTATCACATAGGAGGGGACAAACAGATGAGTGAGGGGAGATGCGAACGGCATGATCTGAGGATCGCTCCGACCTCGCTTACCCAGCATGCTCGTCTCCCCTCCCGTCAGCAGTCTGAGCCGTGGGGAGTCCCAGGCCGTCTTACCTGGGGCCAGCTGCTCACTGGCGTGCGGGGCCCCCTAGCCATCTCAGCCCTTGTCTGTACACATCCTTGTCCTTTTCAGGTGTGCTCTGTCTTCCAGCGTGCCAAGACCCCACCCTCTCTTCCTTCCGAGCTTCCATGAGGTTGAGATTAGAACAATAGTCATGTCTAGTCACTGTTCAACTGGTGTCCATTTCTGGAACCCGCATTGGACTCAGGTCGCTCTTGATAAACAACTAAAATTTTCTTCAACACAGACATTGCTACGTAAACCAATGTCGTCGTGAGCAATGAACAGATGTGCTCCCAGCTCCTCAAAGATGCAGTGCCGACACTTGGCTGTCCTTCAGTGAGTGTGCTCAAGTAAATCAGTTTGCACATTTGAGTGGCTGAGGTTTTCTCAGCCCTACATGAAATGCCTCCTACTCCCTGGTCAGGTTGGAGGAAATCAGTGACGGTGATTGACGTTAGCAGGATCCAAGAGCCACGTGTGACGTGTAGAAATGGAAGAATCACCTTTCCTTCCCGTTAGGTTTTTGAAACCGACGGGTGCTAGAGTAATTACCTTGAAAGTCACAGGCGAACGGGAGGGAGGTTTCCTATCTAAGACAGTTTCTCTGGGGTCCATTGCCATCCCATACCCTCCTGGCTTCTCTGAGATAAATAACTTTCTGAGGCCTGCCCTTTTACCTTCTTTCCTCCAATGGGAGTATTTTGTCCCCCAGTTCTTTTCTTCCTCCCCCCTTCTCCCTGCCATTCCTTAATAATGTCAGACATAGCCCTTTGGCAGGTCATTTATCTCTGAGAAGACACCGAAGCTGCCGAGGATCTCAGCAGGCAGGACTGAACGTGACGAAGAGCCTCGTTCATACAGAACAGACATCCGCGCCGATACTCATCATTGCCACTCTGTAAGCACTTTACGAGGTGCTAGTTATCATGACGCGGTTAATCCGCTCAGTGCTCCGAGCCAGCCCGGAGTTTAAGGGTGCCACACCAGCCTTTTGCAGAAGAGGGAGAGAGAGGGCAGAGGCTGCGGGGTGACTGGGCCTCACGCAGCCGGTAGGCGGCTACAGCGACATCTGAACTCGTGTCTCCCAAGAAAAGGTGCGCGCAGGCGTCCATCTCCGGAACGAGAAGCGATCGTGAGGGAGAGGGGCCTGCGACCAACGGTGACGTGTTCACCGGACACGCAGCCCCCGTGCCTGCTGTCCCTTCGGTGAGGGCAGCGGCTGCACGTGGCTGTGATGCCGCCGGGCCGAGCAGGGCTCTGAGGGACTCACTGGGTGTCTGCTTGCTTCCCAGGACGATTCCCAACCCGCAGCGGCCTCGGAGACCAACTGGGAGTCGGTCACGAGCTCCGTCTCAGTAAGTGATGTATTCTTCTGTTGCCGGGGACAAACTGACGGTGTGGCAGGGTCGGCCCCGAAGGCTGGCAGCCGCACGAAGGGCGGGGGGCCTGACCGGACGCCGGCGCCCCGCGGGCCGTGTCAGAGGCCCCGTTTTCCTCGTTCGGAGGCCCGTGTCCCTGGGAGGACCGCGGGACACACGATGGCTTAAGTATGTAGCAGTTTGAAAGCAGGACACTCCAACCCAAGGCCGGCCCAGACACGTCAACTAGGTCAGACTGGTCCCCGGCCCACGCTCGAGTGGGGAATTTTTTAATAATTTTTTTTTAATATTCCAGGGGCAGCCGTTAACTTTTGCATTTTCAAGGGTCTTTTCAGACTTGAAAAATCCCAGAGTTTACAGTCAGCTAAGCGAAGTAGAATCCAGGCATGGGTGCCCTTTGGGTTGCAGATGCAACACAACTCACACGGAAACTGTAAAAGGGTCCGTGCTCCTGGCTTTCTGCTCCCAGTTTAGTCATTTCTCAGAATTCTGTCCACTTACCTACTTTGTCCACAAAGAACGGGCCTTGCTCTCACCAGCACGTACAGAGCAGGAAAATACGAGATCCTAACTGCTGCCGTCCGCCCAAAGCTCACGAGCCTGGGGACAGCTCATCCGGTGTGGCTGACTCATTGGAGATGATGGCCTTTCCCCAAAAAGGGACGTGCCAGCTCGTGCTCTCTGGGGGATCTTTTTTTTTTCTTTTTTTTTTTTTAATTTTCTCGGAGGGCAGGACTTCCTCGGCGATGGCTCCGATGGTGATGTCGTTCGCCTGGTGTGGCTGCCGGACTAGAACAACAGATAGAGCGCCAGAGACCAGGGCGGTCTCTACTCGTGACACTGAGCGTGTTTTCACCCGGTGGGTTTCGGCACCCCAGCACGCACGTCTGAGCCTAGCGGGGTGCGAGCAGGCAGGTCAGGCAGGTGAACACTCAGACAAGCCAGCTGAGCCCGGGGCTGGAGGCGACGCAGGAGGCTTGGGCAGGTGGGCAGCCAAGGGAGATGCCAGAGGTGGCTTTTGCAATGGGGACACAGCGTGCTGTCCTGCCACGTGCTCCTCCAGCGTCCAAAGCGCCTTAGACGGGCTGGCTCAGGTCGTCCATGTGCCGCTGCCGGAAGCGCAGCAGTTACAGCATTCTGCTGCTCTCCTGTTAGCTAATTCAGGACAGCCCAGGTTCTCGGAAAGACAGGGACGGTCCTGTCCACTTGGAGTCCCTGCAGAAGCTCAGCCAAGGTCCATGTCCCCTGGAAGCGCTCACGGGTGGAGGACCAGACGCGGCTTCTTTCATCAGCACTCTGTTTCTCAAGAACCTTCTGGAGCAGGAGCAAGGGCTTTGGACCTACGATCCACTTCTGTACAAACCACACTTTGTTTGTGTTGCAAGTGGTTTACTGTCCTCAGAGCGTTGATGTTTGGAGTTTATTTTTGTAAACATACAACAAAAGCTGAACGAGAGGACATTTGCCGCTCAGTTGAAGGAGGCATACCCAGTTAGTTCTTCCTCTCAACCACAGTCTTTAAATAATTTCCTCAGAAACAGAGTGTTCCTGTGGATTTATTCGGTCCTCTCATCACTCAGAAATATTTTCTGCACCATCACCAGGGTTTCGGTCCGCTATCCTGAGTACACACTTGAAAGCAGCAAAAAAGCTCACACAGAAGGACAGTTACATTTCATCAATAGTTTGGGTTTGCTCTTCAGACTGATGTTAGAAGAGCTTACGTTGCCCCCTCTGCTTTAGGGACTAAACACCCCTCCTCCCCAGCTTTCTCTTAGAGAGTCACCGGGGTACCTACGACATTCCAGGCACAGTTAGGGCCACCCCAGCAAACGTCGTACCGCGAGCTCCCCCGAGCCGTGGTAAGGAGCTGTTGCTCCTGAGGGGATGGTGTGATTGATATCCCTGCTTTGATTTCTAAAACCAGGGAAGCATTTCAATGTGAAGGCTTTCAACATCCTGCCATGCACCTAGCTTTGGCCAGCTCGTTTTGATTTTGTTGGATCTTAGACCCACATTATTGTGATGCATCCGGTGAGTCATCCGGTGAATAGGAGCCAGGGAGATGGCAGGTTCTCCAGACAATCCAATTCGAGTGGGAATTTGGAATTTGGGTACAGAACCCAAGTATTATCCACCTCTAGCATTTGATGGCAAGAGGGACGTGAAAGACAGAAATGAGGTGCTTCAGTCGGGGTTCAGTTATATCACACACACACACACACACACACACACACACACACACACAGCCCTAGTTTAAAGAGCTGGCCTGGCATCTTCCCCAATCTATCTTGTCTCCCACCCCAGTTCCCAAACCCTATTTGCCCCGCTACAGGGCACATTTGAATACTGCTCCTAAATGACACCAGTGGTAGGTTAATGCTTTTACACACTTGGTTTTGCTCAAGAGGGATCGATCATTCCTGTCAAAGCAAGTGATCATCGGATCACTTACAGACCATTGGCCTTTGGTTGGTTAAAAAGAGAAAACATTGCTTGAGAGTGAGAATACAAATGTGAGCTTTGCTGTCTGCAGCTCCAAGATGCATATTAGTTCTAATTAGGCTACTGCAGTTAAGTTCACGAGCACGAGTTTATGTTATTTTCCATTTCCCTGTAATGGTAGCAGATATTTGCCCTTGGGGGGATCTTATTTGTTTGACAGTTTCTTTAAAGATATTTAGAAATCATTTGAGCCTGGGTGCTCTCTATTTCCTTGTTAATGGGTCATGAATTTTTACAGGAATGTTTGAATCATGGCTCATTTACCTCCAGATTGTACACGGGTTAGCGAAGTCCATGCTTGGAAACTTATGTGGGGATAGAGTCCACGGCAAAATACACATTCCCTCCCTGGCTTCCAGTGATGCTGCCTTCCCCGTTTAAAAATTACTCCTGACAGTGTTTTCATGTCAACTGGGAGTCCTAGCAAGCTGCAGCACTTAAAAGCAAAATACATACGCCTCCCCCGTGAATCTTCCACTATGAAGAGAGCCTGCTTCGTGGCTAATTATCCTTGTTGACAGTAAATAAGCTGGTTAAAGTGCCAAATTGTATCAAGATGTCCCCAGAGCAAGTTCAAACCCTACTCACACAACACCTACAGTGTGAGGTGACCTGTAAGGAGGGGACTTGGAGGTCAGACAAGGAAACAATGGCACAGATTATGCCCAATTTGGATGGAAGGAGTTCAGAATTTAATTATTTACCATTAGTTGTTGATATTGGATCTGAATGATTTGGGACATTGAACCAAGAAATTGGATGACTTAAGTCTTTTTCTTAATAATTACAATTCAGATGAAGTGTAAGTTTTATGATCTGCCTGGTTTTGATTTGCAAAAAAATGAATGACTCTCATTTGCCGATTAATTGCTCTTCTTTACGAGTAGTACTGTACCATGGTATTTATGCAGACAGTATCTCATCATCAGAATCCTGTGTATGTTCTTTCCGTGTAGTTATATGACTGTTGTACTTCGTAGCAATGGGCTCTTTCTGAGTACACTGAGCTGTATGTCACTCTTAGGGAGTACCCTCTCACTCTCCATCAGCAACGGACCCCACGCTCACTGCGGACGCTCTGGACCAAACCATTGCAGAATTTGACACCGTGGAAGATCTGCTCAAGCACTTCAATCCCGAATCATGGCAAGAAGATCTTGAGAATCTGTATTTGGACACTCCACATTATCGTGGCAGGTCATACCATGACCGGAAGTCAAAAGGTACGAAACAGAATGTTGGAGGTTCTTCATAAGCAGATAGGAGGGTTGACAGTAATGATAAGTATTTAATTCACTTTAATCAGGTGATTATCGTCAGTCCATGATCACTGTCTGTTTCACAGCCCCTCCACATGAACTGTTTTCCCCAACCGTGTCGTGTGTGTGCAACTAAGAAAGGTTTGATTCAGGCAAAGCTCTGTCATAGTTTGGAACTAGAAAAGACCTTATGCAATTATGCAGATGAACTTTGTGTGTCTAGGCAAGTGAGGCATTATTAGCCCCACTGTAACCAAAGCCAGGGGAAGTCAAGGGTTTGCCAAAGCCCGATGCCTAGTTAGCAACGAGAGGAGATGAGAGTCACGGTCTCTTGCCTCCAATGGCAGGGGCTGTGTAATGAGAATCTACTCTATGCCTCTCTGATGGATGGTATAATAATTTAGCCCAGGACTCAGTGTGGGCAGAGAGGCCCCTGATAAAGCAATGGTCATAACTCTGCAGATTTCAACTCTACTCATTCAATGTCCATTCTAAAAACTTCTCATGAGGACCTACTACGTGCTCGGTGTCTTGGGTGGTTGAGGAGATGGAAATGTTCTGAGGAAGAAGCAGAGAAGTCTGGGATAGTTTGGTGGTACACAAGGGCACACATTCAATTGGAAATTTCAGGAAGGTATAATGAGAGGATAAGAGAAAACTTCATGAGTTAAAATAATCTCACTTAAACTCTTAAAAAATAAATATCCTAGTCCTGCATCTGAGTGATAGGATCTTAGGATGAGAATGGTCACTTAAATGTTTAACTCAAATTAATAGAAGAAATTAATGAAGTCCTCTTGATAAATAAAACTATAATTTACAATCTATTAAATCCTTCCTTTATTTGATAAACTTTGTTATCATTGATATTTTCTCTAAAAGTCCTATAAGGCTGACCTGCATCATAGATATGAAGACGTTTAGCTAAAATTCAGCTTGTTTCCTACACTTTGTAATATCAGGGGTACTTTGAACAACTCTGAACCTTTCATAGATAATGTTTATTAGAACATTTGGACTGAAATGACTAATTAGTTAACTCCAGCCTGGGTCTGCCTCTTAGGATTTAGGGGATAATCTTACACACTTAAAATGCACAGCAAAGGGGACCAGAGTCACCAGAGGCCCTAATGTTTTGGAGATACCCCATTTGCACATCACCGTAACTCTCCAGTTGAATCTCTCCAGGCCTCAGATTGGCTTGAACTCAAAGGAGAAATTACTTTTCCCTAAGGCATTACTGTCTTTGGATCTCTATTAGGACACCTTCAAGGAAAGCAAAATATTCACAATGTTTTGAAAGTCCAATAAAAACATTAAAAATGGTATTGGACAAAGAAGTGATCAAAGATGACTCTATCATCAAGCATCTTAACCACTACCGCTATTCAAAGGGACAGCCCTCTTGGGTCGCTGTCATGGTTTTGTTTGTTTGTTCTGGCAATATTAACATTTAAAGATTTCCTAAATTCATTACATTTTCCCCAATAATTTATGTTGATTTTGAGGCAGGACGTCTGGGTTCAGATCTTAGCCTAGCCACTCACAAGTTTGGGGATTTTGTCAGCAAGTCACTGATCCTTCCTGAGCCTGGGTTTCCTCATGGCTGAGGTGTATCTGAATTGTTAGTGGTACGACAGGAGCACCGGGCACCAAGCATGAGTTTGAGAAATGTCAGCTCACTACAGCTACGTAGAGCTCTAAAATACGTTTGTGTCACTTCGGTGAAGCCCTCCTTGTCCCTTGTCCTCTCCCTTTGAAGTCTGTCACCCCAAAGCGAGAGGACTTGGGATGTCACACCGTGTATATGTCCTACCACTGCATTCTCATTGTATCTTTGTGTTTTCTCTAAGGGAAGATGAGATCCTATAACTGCAGGGTATCAACTCTGGCTGAATATTAAATCCCCTGAAGAGCCTTTAAAAACACCTGGTTCCTCCCAGAGGCCGAGGTCTCCGAGGACGGGGCTGGAGTTGATGTTATTTTATGGCCTCTGGGAGATTGAGGTCAACCCTTAGAGGCAGCCAGCATTGCAGCCAGCATTGAGAGCCGCTGCTGTAGAGACTGTGCATTCTCTATCTCCAGCACTTGGCCCAGTCTCTGACACATGTCAGATGCTCAGTTTATGTTTGTGGAATGTAAGATATCAGTCATCCAGCATTAGTCTATTTCTAAAGTTTACAGAAACCTACCCCATCAACTAAGGAGTATAGCTTTATTAAGAATGCCTTTGGTTACAGAAATAACCCTGCAAGAGCATTCAAGGTGACACTCTACTTTTTTTTCTGACAGAGTAAACATTTCTCTCCCCCACTGGCTTAGATTCTGTTTCTTAATCTCTTGTTTAAAATGGTCCTAAGGCAGATCTGGACCACTTCATTTAACACTGGCCAGTCACCACTGTCTCAGCACGGGTAGGAATGTGCTGATTTCATTGTTTATCGTTCCACTGATGCTGAACCACCAGCACGTATCACAAAAGCACAGGAAATCAGGTTTAATATTTCAGCTTTTACAACTTAAAAATACAAACTCATGATTTGTATCCTGCTGTACTAAAAAGAGAGCAGTGAATAAAGAACGAACACAGAAAAAAATAGTTATAGATGAGGCCCATTATCTATTAGGTGATGCCCCTGGGTGTCAAACGTGAACTTTACTGGACCCATAAAAATGTTTCCTGTGATCAGTAGAATAATTTTTAATGCCTTTGGGCCTAGCACACCTCATTTATGAATATCTATTGAGCATCCGTTCTTCTGATTTGCCCCGACTGGTCAAAAGTGGCATTTTTCTTGATGCTAAAGAGCAAGATTCTAAGATGACCCTTGAATGTCAAAGGATCAAACACAGAATTTTATAAACTAACATAGAACACAAATATATTGGATGAAGAACTTCCATAATGAGGTAGAAACAGTTAATAAATGAAGTTTTACACTTTGCTTCTACTTTTTATTGGAAGGGAGATTAGGTGACAGTGAGTTTTTAGTTCTCTTTAAGAAGAGAGTTGGAAGTGGAAGGCGAGAGAACAGTGAACGTTCGGAGAGAGGAGGGAGAGAAAAGAGGCAGATAACATTGCCAAGCATTGAAGCCAGAACTTCGATGCATAAGGTCTGGGTTTTTTTAATTCACAAGTAGTAGATAAGCTCCAACTTGTCTGTAAGAGCTTCTGGATGAAGATACTCTAACAAGTTAATATGTTCAACTTGCTGTTGTCCAGGGGGAATGGAAACAGGAATAGTATGGATAAATGAAATCTGTAGATCACTGTAGTTCCAAACCCCAATTTTTACCAATAATTTTAACCATCTGCTTTCAACCTCAAAGCTGCCCAAAAGTTTAAAAGACGTGTGCAAGTTCAAGTTGCATTTACTTCTTCTGATAATAATATTCCACGCTGGTGATAGCACAGATTTGCACATAATTGGGTAACAAATCATCATATGGATGTTCTACAAGCTACACTTAACCGTCTGAATCATGGCATGACCACTGTAGTTTAACTCACACTGTTCTACGATTGCATTAAAACACATACCTTTGAACTGAGGGGCAGTGTTTATATGTTCAAGTTCATAACGTGCAACTAGACATTTCTAAATGAAGAAATGATGGGCCTTACGCTCGACTAGACTGGACATTAATTGAGAAGCAGTTTATAGAGATTAACAATGTAAGTCAGAGCTGTTCTTTGACTTATTCCGGGAGAACTTAACCTTGCAGAATGGTAGTGTGTTTAGGGTAGAAAAATCCAAGATATCTAAGAACAAGGGGAAAGGCTGTTTTCACAGGTTGTGTTGTGATGTAAATATGGAGATAATTCTTGAGGCACTCCAAATTTCCAGTTTTGAACTATAATTATGCTTAACAAAAAAAGTTGGCATTTTGGAAGCACATGCGCAAATGGACATGCACTCCTCTTTTAAAAATTCAGTATTTTAATATTGATTGGATTATATGTATTAATATTGCTTTCAAATGATGGGGTTTGAAAATATGATTGTTACAGACTCTAAATGATTAGATATTGTAACTCTGAGACAGTTACCAGCTAACTCATTTCTGAGGACCCAATCCCAATGATATGATTTCTTACACATCATTATTTTTCTCTAAGATCTGAAACACTCAATTCTTTGATCGCAAACTATTTACAGGTAAAGAACTGGCCTAAGAAACTGAGGAGTAAATGAAATAAGTAAGTTTCGTAGCAAAGTGTTTGATTGGTTCTGAATTCTCTTAAGTCAGAACACCTTTTGGTTTTACATTAGTCATTTACAGCTATTCTTTTTTCGTTTTGTTTTGTTTTGTTTTTGTCATGCCCCTTCATGCTGACCAGGAAGCTACAAGTCTGTCTGTCTGTCTGTCTGTCTGTCTTCTTTTGTTTGTTTGTTTTCATAATGAAGATTGTAGTGATTGTTTTGAAGATAGGTGCACAGACATTTCAGCTGTACGCAATTCTTAACGTACATACCAAAACCCTAAAAAGTTGTGTGGTTGTGATTCTTTTCCACACAGTTATTCCCGTGACTTTCCGGCTTACACTTTGGAGGCTAATTTTCCTTAATAGAATATTAAGTACCGGTGTCTTCAAATGTTGATAACATGTCACATCAACATCCTGCTAATTCACAATTTAATAGCTTATACACTACATGCTCAAGTTCTCAGTCTCTCACAGCACATTAACAGAAGTACTAGGGCAACTGGACGACTACGGCCAAGGATGTCAGACAAGGCCCACACTCGTGACAGGGAGAGCCGAGAGCAAGGAGGGGTTTTGTTTGGGAAACGATTCCACCAAAAACATGGGAATAGAAGTCATTTACAATGTTCAAGACACAGTAAATGCCTGCTGACTCCAAATTACCCTTTAGCATGCTTTGTACTATGGGATATAAAAACTCCCCCGATCTATGGAGTGTTAAGCTGACACCCAAGACAGTCAAAGCCTCCCACCTTCAATATTATTTTTGTGCCAAAATAACCAACAAATGATTTCGTAACTTCACCCTTTAAAAAAAGGAGGCACTTATACTTGAAAAATGGGATGAGGCGGAATTTCTTCCTTAAAAATGTTTCTAGAGCTACTAAAAAGCATGCATTTGCAAAATAGTCGACAATAATATTCCCCCGGATTGCACAAGGGAGACGGGGCCGATGACGAGACACGGCGTGTGGTGGTCATCGCACTTGGCTTCTTTCTCTCGTGCTGCGTCAGAGGCGGGACTCCCCTCGCTTTTAGTTTCTCCGTTTTCTGCAGGTTTTATTTCTTGGTGAGCACCCCCCCTCTTCTCTCTTTTGTTTGCACTTTTTTTGTCTGCAGACGTATCCTTTTCTGCTGTCTTTTTGGCTCCCTTTCCACTTCTGCAGGAGCAGGTTTAGCTGACAACCTTGTGGACATCCTTTTAGGCTCCTCCCTTGCAGACCCCTTCGCTCAGCTCACCTGCCCCTTGGGGCCTCGTGGCCGCGGGGTGGCCCACAGCCTTCGCCCAGCTGCGCTGGTTGGCAGCTGCCCCTCCTCCCGCTGCCCAAGGTGCCGGCCCAAGCTTTGCCGTTTCAGTAGTCATTTAGGGTGTAGGGGGTGATTTTGGAGTTTATTAAGATATGAACACATTTTAGAAACAAACTGAAGTCACCACAAGTTGCATGCTTGTAACGTTATCTGCCTGTTTGCTAGCTGGGTAAGAATTTGCCAAAAAACTCCTGGCTGACACTCGTGATGGATCAGTTAAGTCAGTCCTGAGATATCGTGCTCCAGTAACTCCCAACAGAGGTACTGGGCACATTAGATCAAAGTGGGTTTATTTTTCTAATTTCTAATGTCAATGGAGGGATAGCTTCATTGAGTTGCCTGAGCCGTGTGGTGTGTACACACTGAGTAAAAGCTTTTTCTCTCATTATTAAAATTGTTTACTGCATATGTGATGGAAGTAGAGCAAAAGAAAGAATCTTGTCATGGGAAGATTGTGGACTTTGCAGTCACATAAACTTGGGATAAAATTCCAACTCAAATCCTAAGACGGGAGGCCTTCGAGAAGTCACTTCTGGACCTCTGAGCCTCTGTCTTCTGCAGTTTGTTAAATGGCTCCAATTATAACCACTTCACAAAGCAAAACAAACAAAAAACAGTAGCAGAGTATCTAACACCTAGTGGGCCCTCAGTAAATGATAACTATATTATTACTGGAATACAAAACTCTGCACAGAGGCAAGCTATTTCTGCAAGAGGTTTCCCTGGAAGGCTCTTAAGATAATCATCAGCAATCTGGAGAGCCTCCTACGATGTATCTACATCTTGTCGATTTAAGCATCGGAAGAATCACAACACTCATTAAAAGTTTAGAAAATAACGGCCAAGTACCCAGCTTTCCTACGATACGATTGACCCAGGACCTTGCAGGCACCGTTTTGCATGCTGGATGTTTCCTTTACAAATGTTTTCTTTTTGGACCAGGCTTGTCCAGCCTGCAGCCCAGGACTTCTCTGAACACGGCCCAATGCCAATTCTTAAACATTATGAGATTTTTTTGTGACGTTTTTTTTTTAGCTCATCCGCTATTGTTAGTGTGAATGGATTTTATGTGCAGCCCAAGACAATTCTTCTCCCAGGGTGGCCCAGGGAAGCCACAAGGTTGGACACGACAGTTTTAGCTGCTGTTTATAACCCATGTGATTTGTCATCCAGATCTGTACTCAGTGTGAATGGAAGCCACACTGCTGTTGATCGTGTTGCTGTGTCTGCGAGGGCACACACCACGCGTTGGAAGAGAATCTCAGCACGGGGACAAGGACCTCTCAGGTGTCCCTCCTGCAGCCAGTGCCACCTCCGCTTTTCTCCTGGTCGAGGTTGTCCATCTCGGTGGCTGTCCCAACCCCACCTTCATCATCAGAGCTATTCCTCCCACCTAGACGTGTGATTCCAACGCAAAGTGGTTGGAAAAGTCCGTCTGTCAGTGCAAAACCGGACTTGGAGCGTCTGGGGGGACAGAGCGCCTGCTCCACAGCACCCACTCTTGTTAGAGCCCAATGGGTCTGCGTTGTGACGCCTGTGCCCATTTTTTCCCTGGGAAGGACTGGGGAACCCCTCCAGAACCTTTTACTCATGACCCCAGTGGACTTCAGAAGAAAACACACCTTCCCAGGGGGCGTGCTCACGCGGGAGCTGCTGTGCTGGAGACCTAGCCCACCAAGCGTCTGGACTTGCAGAGGACCGTGCCAATCCCGTGGAATTCCCCCGAACACACGCGATCACTGCCCTCTGACATTTAGATCACAGTGGGGATGACCCGCCTTTCCTGGGTGATCACCAATTGCAGAATCTTGGCTGTTTGGGGTAATTCTATTCTTAGCCTTACCCCGTTGATCTGTTTGACTCACATCCGCAGCAATGTGGGATACACCTCCTGAGAGGTATTTGGCCCTAAGCTTCAGACACTCATGAATTCCTCGGCAGGAGAGTTCGCTTATTCCCATTTTGCATAGCAAAGGGAACAAATCCAGAAAGGTGTTGTGACAGCTACGCGGTGCAGAGAGAGCCCCGACACAAAGCTGGGTTGGCTGTGGGGAACTCAGTGAGGTTTAAAGCTCAGACTCAAGAGAGGAGAGACAGTCCAAGACCTCCTTGACTCTTTTCATCTCCTGTCTTGTGTACGTCACACGTCTCCCCAAGTCATGAACTCCGAGAGTCCAGGGAATTATTTGCCTTAGAATGGTTTCAGCTGCTTCTGCGCCTATTTTAATGCCTTGCATATATTCATGCACTCATCCGTTCACTTTTCAGCACGTATCTGTCAACTGCCAACTTCAGGCTCGGTGACTTTAGGCAAGTCACTTAACTCCACTGCAGTTCAGATTCCGTATCTATCAGAGGGGGACAGCAGGCTCTAGGATGAGTGTTCGTTGTGAGAATTCAATGAGACTTGAATTTGTGAAAGCATCTCCACAGTCCCAGGCACATAGTAGGTACCCAAGAAATTTCCATTCACTCATTGCTTAGCAATGTTTTCAACCCCTGAAAATTAGGGATTGTCTGATTGGGAAGCTTTTACTGCAATTTAGGTTGATTTCTATAAATATAAGCTGTAAATGTTTCTATTCTTTAGAAATTAAACCCGCAAATGGAGTCATGGAATACATGATTTTAAATTTAAAATACCCTGATATCCCCTCATTAAAAGTTATAAAATAATTGCTCTTTCCAGATTTATTTGCACTTCCCAATTGGGGTTGTAATGTGAAGACAATTTTCACAATTAGGTGCTGATTTATAGAAGAAGGGATCTGAAAATCACGGTGAGGTTGTAATGCCCATAACGATGAGCAGACTCCTAGGAATTTATGAACCTTGAGAGTGGCTCAGAGCCCCTTTTTGCTTGATATAAACAATACTACAATTATTTCTATACTCCCCTTACCTCGCCCACACCCACCCCTGGCACCATAAATCTAGTGTCATAACACCAGGCAGATCGTTAGCACTTCGCAGGACAGATTGTATTATTGACGTCATTCCCCACTTGGCAAAGGCCATATTCCGGAGCAGCTTGAGATGAGTGGTAAGGACCACCCTTCTTGATGTCATCGTTGAGCCTGTGTGACGCTGATTCTGGGTTCCGTGGGTCTTCGTGCTGGTTCATGCACCCCCATTTCTCGGTTCTCACCTCACACCATCAGTAGTTGGATTCATTCAGATCGTAGTTATCGAATACCCTCTCCTCGCAAAGACAAGCTGGTTTAGGAGGGCTGAAAGCGACCAAAACTGTCTGCAATTTTGATTTGAAGTTTCTGGGTATCCATTCAGAGTCCCCCAAAAAACAGGTATCTCAAGGAAATCAGACTCACTTGTCCAGAGATGCTCAATGACTTTAGTTTTTTTCTTCATTGGATTTAATTAGATATTTCAAATATTCTCCAGTGGCACGTGCTCTTAGACTACGAAGATGTGCTCTCTTTCAGCAGCACCCTGCTTCTACTCGTTGAAACCAGGTGGTTTTAGAAGAGGTGGGCCTAAATGACTGACGTGTGGTCCTTCCACTAGCGGCGAAGCGCTAGGAGAGGAGAGATCAAAGGAGATGAACTCGTGGGTTCCTAGAACCTTACAGTCCAGTGGAAGAAACTCATCAAAATACAGAAAATGACAAAAGAAGGTCTAAGAAATAAGCGCTGTAACAGAAGGCAGAGACTGTGGAGAGTGCAGAGCAAAGGGGTCAGAGGAGATGTAGGGAGACTACGCCTTTGGGCTTGGGCCCCGGAGATTAAAATGAGGGGTCGGACTGAGATCGAAAGTCAGATAGAGGGACAAAGCCTGGTGGGAAGAAAGCCTGCTCTTGCCTCCAGCACTTGTGCTTCTCACCCCAACCCCGTCGCCTGGCACGTGCCCACCCCAGTGCTTTGACCCCAGAACTCATCAGCGCCCCGAACTTCCGTGCATGGACTACGCTGCGAGGCCAGGGCAGCAGAAACGTGGCTCACTCTGCACTGCGCGGGGTCCCACGTTGCCCTGAGCTGTCCGGAGGACGCCTGCAGGACCATGGAGCCTTCTCGGCCTTTCCGGCAGGTTGTCAGGGCACACAGCCCAGAACGCTTAACTGATGTCGAAGGAGCCATGAAACGGCGAGAAGACTCAAATGCAAAAGGACAAAGAATTGTAACACAATGTACCCTGGGGTGAACTAGGGAACCTCGTGTTTGAATTACATTTGTAGCTTTCTTGCTGCCCTGTAACGTTCTGCCATGAAGACTGAAGCAGGAAGGAAAGGACAGCCCTTCCCCTGGATGTGTACCTCGTGGCCTTGCTCCCCAGTAGCCGGCTCCCACCGGGGCCCCCCTTCCCACAGAAGCACCGTGGGAACCGTAATCACCGCTCAGCCTCTTGGCTGGCTCCTTGCTCTGCTGCACTGCTCATCAGTCTCCTGTCACCGGAAGCTCAACATCTCCTGCAGAAACCTGCAACTGTGCTTTGCAGTTCTTTGCATTCAGTCAGAAGAACCTTTCAGTTCTAGCTCTGAACTGCGCGCCTCCACGCTTTCAGTCCCCTGATAAGCAGGCAGCTGGATGCAACAGCAGTCCCACTGGGCCACACAGTTCTTAGTCACATTAGGGAATTGATGCGTGACACTGACGGCGTTGTAAGTCTCTTCACGGCGGGTAGGACACGGAAGTGACCGGGGCTAGTCAGCGAACTGTCAGACAGTGTGCCGCGCGGGGTTCCCAGGCCGGCCTACATGCCTTATTCTGGTCGGTCGTGGGCACTCCGGGGTTTAGCTGCAGCCCCATGGGGAAGGGGTGCTGTCATTTGGCTTGTCTATTCTGGAGCTCAGGGTGCAGCCATTGACCACGCTGCTCCTAGTACAACAGCCCGCAGAAAAGCTTAAGACAGCACGAGGGTGTCAGTGCACCTCCTTCAGCGGCTGGGCACCTGCCACCTCCCCCCGCCCCCATTTTGCCGGATGTGGCAAAGACTATGCAGCAAAGGGGAAAAGGGCTTCCATTCCCGTTTTTCACCGACTCCTCCCTTTGGGTGAGGAACGCCCACCTCAGGGGTGGGGAGCAGTGGAATGTGGTCGTAGGCGTGAGCGGCCTAGCGGAGGGCTGAGCTACAGAGAGACTCGCTCGCTCACTTCCCGCCTCTCCTCTCCGCCTTCCCGCGTGTCCAGCCCCTCCCTGCTAATTGCCCCTCTTTCCTCCGCGGTGTTAGACACAATATATTCCCATTAGCACGGGCAGCAGGCCTGGCCCTGTGCACCAGCCCCGTCCACAGGCCCAGGGATGCACAGGCCAGCGCGGCATTTATCTCAAGGTGACACTCGTACTGGATGATTGCGGCACTTAATCCATGTCTGTACCCTTCCTGCGTTGCTTGCAGTTATCTGCAGGGCTGCTGGTGGCAATAAGCTGGTTCCTCTCCCAAGACAGAGTCCATTCGATTTCAATCTGGATTGATTGTAGCTGAACGTGTGGCATGTCTTTACAGAGGAAGAAAAAACAACAAAATCAGTCATCGTTTAGCACGTATTCCGCCCGCCCGCGTGCGGGCTCGGCTCGTGGCAGGTGGGGAGACCCCAGCCCTCCAGCGTAGTTGCGCGTAGGAGACGGCCCTCGGGGAGGGCACCGGTCCAGTTGCCCTTTAGATCCTTCTTCACCGGCTCGTCGGCCATCTGACCAGTCTTCCAGCTGACGTCATGGGGCGAAGGGGAATCTTCCCCCTCCTTTTCCTTCAGTTTCCCTCAGGTGTCACCTGCCAACAGCATCATTAGCCTTTGTCCCCTACCCCCAAAGAGCCCCTTCAGTGCTCCCCAAGCAGTTTGGGTTTAAGATTAAGACACTCATTGGAGCTAGAGTCCCGAGTCAGCCTGAAGGGACCTGCCCAAGGCTTGTGGGATCCCTCCTGGGGGGCCCTGTCTGGTGACAAGGGAGGTGCCCTGGGACACGGTGTGGGACCCATGCAGACAGGGACCCTCCCCTGATGGCACTTTCCTAAGAAGGGAGCTGTGTCTGTGCTCACCTTGCAGAGGCTTCGGATGCCAGGAGGATGGCTGACTGGATGGATTTTGAGACCACTAATTAAAATGGGATTTACGTAATATCGCCATATAAATTTAACTCCAGAAAATATGTATGACTGAAATTTGAAAATTTAGAGCGAATGCTCTCCGTTCACAGAAATCCCGAGAACCTGGGCAATCATTTACATAGACTAAAGGCCAAAAGTAAAATAGAGGAGGATGGCCTGAACTTTGCTTTTCTTTTCATTTTTCACCCTGTAACTTTACAAGGAAAAGATGCCGGGGGAAAAAAATCAAAATTAATCAGGATGAATAACAATAACCAGCAGTAATTTAGTGCTGTGCACACTAGCTGTCACCCTTCAGGGATTGCTGTGAGGTGGGTTAAGTTACACTGGTCACATTTTATAGATGAGGAAGCGTACGATCGGGACAGTTAGGTAACTTCGTGAGGAAAAGGTAGCCAGGAAGGCAGCTGTCACTTCTCCGCAGAGCCCAGGCACTTAACCACTGAGCATGCTGCCCTCTAGGACCCAGGGCACAAGCACACATCATGGCCCACACCCCCGAAATGCCATTTCCTTTGACATTTTGGTTGACCTTGAAGTTAAAATGAAGGTAAAGCCTTTTTCTTTCTCATTCACTTGTAAAATTTCATTGCCAGTTAAATATATTAGAGCGATTGTGTCCCTGATATAATTCAAATTATATGTAAGAAATGGCTCAGAGTCAGGATTTATTTAGACTCAAGAAGCAATTTTTTTAAACGATAAGGCAATTATTTTAAATTGCTGAATATTTCATTGTCTTTCCTTGGAACTTTTTTTGGGGGAGGGACATTTACAGAAAGGTACAAGGAAACTTGAGCCAAGATACAGATTTAGACAAGTTTTTGAGGCCATTTTGGTTTTTCTTTGTTGATGGTGATGATTTTTTTTTTTGAAGAGCAGATAGGATCAAAAGTAGAATTAGACTTTCCATCTTTCTTTGGTGTTTTGGGGGTAGTAATTGAGATCCCAAGGTAGGCTCACCAGATGTCCCCTTTCAAATGGCACGTACGGTCAGCCTGGTCTCACTGGGCTACATTCAAGGTGTCAGAAGGCTGACCACATGTACCGTCTGAAACAGGACAGTCCCGCTGTTTCCTGTCCTATTTAAAATAGCACGTCTGTTCAGCTTATCCCCAGGTCACGTTCAATTCCTGAGTTGAGATCCCCTCCCGGCACCTTCCCACTCCACTCCCACCACCCTTCTGAGTGTTGTCGCCTGCAGTCGCGCGCTTGCTTAGACGGCTGTGTGTTTCTTGCAGTTGACCTGGACAGGCTCAACGATGACGTGAAGCGTTACAGCTGCACTCCCAGGAATTTCTCAGTCAACTTAAGAGAGGAGCTGAAGCTGACCAACGTGGTCTTCTTCCCACGCTGCCTCCTCGTGCAGCGCTGTGGCGGCAATTGTGGCTGTGGGACTGTCAACTGGAAGTCTTGCATGTGCACATCAGGGAAAACTGTGAAGAAGTACCACGAGGTATGCCATTCTCAAATCTGTAACAGGGTGGCATAGAGCCGTCTTCAGCTGCGGAAGTCATGTGACACGCAGGGTGCTCGGAGACGGGGCCATCGCGTACCGTTGTTCAGGTTGTTCACTGCACAAGGTACGATTAAGAGCTGAAATGATCCTCGTGCTAAATTTATCAAGCTAACTGCCCCAGGGAGGATCTAAGTCCGTCCTGAAGAAGGGACTCCTTTTTCTAAACCTCATAATATACCATGTGGGTTGACAACAACCTCGTTAGAGAACGATGCAATAATTTCAAAGCTTACGTGACCTCCTTGTGGAAATATAATGGTATTCATTTACAGGATATGAATGCAAAAACCTAGGTTACTTTAGGAAAATGTTAATGGCCCAACTTTAATTTCATCAAGTCGTGAAAAAATTAAGCAGTGTAAAGATAGCAAATGAATTGTCAGATGTTTTTCGTTCTGTAAATATGAAAGTATTTTTCTTCTAGAAATATTAACTTTTCCTAAATACTACTGAGTGCTACCTGGGGAACCGGCTCCAAAATTATGCAAAAAATAAAAGAAAATACAGAGAAATAAGAAAAACAAAAATGTAAGGAGAGAGCAGTAACCTTTAATAATAATAACCACCACCCATTTCCTGTGTGCCAGACATTATTATAAGCAATAATTAGCTCAGTTAGCAGCTTCCCAACAATGCTGTGGGGGGGGGGGGGGGGGGGAAGGGAGTATGCTATTTTTATTCTCTTTTTATAGATAAGTAAACTGAAGCCTAAAAGGGGCAGTCAGTTGACCAGTGTGACACGGTGACTAAATCACAGAGTCAGGGCCTAAACTCTGATCAGGTGATTCCAGAGTCTGTGTTTGATCACTAGTAACACTGTGCTTTCTCTTAAAATCTGTACAACTGTGTTGACAATTAAAGAGTAGGCTTACGGGGAGTTAGAGCTGCTCCTGACATCAACAGCAGCTCTTTTATTTCCTGATTGTGTGAGCATAGAGTCACTGAAGTTCAGAGACTCAGTTTTCACATATGTGAAATGGGACTAAGAAAGTACGCAGCACGTACATGCTGTATTATGGAAGTGTACACTTGAAACCTATATCATGTTCCTAACCAAAGTCATCGCAACAAAATTAAAAGCACACACACACACACACACACTGAAAACAAAGGATTCCTGTTAATCCCTTACAGGGTGGTTCTGAGGATCAAATAATGTAGTGTATATGCAATGTGTTTTTTAAGTTGTGAAACATCATACCGAAATGTGTTTAAAACATTATTGTTTGGAATTATTGTCAGTATCCACCAAAACCAAGGACTCGTGCTCCCTGAATAAAATCTCCAGCTTTGTAAAACTGTTTTGCTATCCCAAAAACAATAGAACAATAATAATAATAATTTGGGAGGTAACTTCTGAGCCAAATGAAAATGGCTGCACCATAACTGGTATTTTCCACTTGGGAAAGGCAGGAAGGCGTGGGCCGCAGTGACCGTGCCTGCCTGGGACAGGGCAAACACGTCATTTTAGGCGTGCACAGAACATTCTCTCCGTCTCAAGAATTCCTTACTCCACCCCACAGTTTTCCAAGGGCAGAAAGAAGTCCTCGTGTTCAGAGAGTGCTATCATCCGTGTTCATTGTGTGTCATTTTTGTGTGACCCGATGAATGCTGGATTGGGCATTTTCTTTGCTTCTCAGCACCTGAATTATGTAATGGTTAGTCATGACCCGAGAATGAATGCGGACGGCAATGATCAGGTTCAAGTTGAAATAATCCAGGAAGTGGCGAGCGCTACCTCGTGAGGACAAACATTTGAAGCCTTTGAAGTATTTGGGGTGTGAGGTGTTTTCATCTTAACTCTCTGATCAGATACAACTTACACCTCGATGTTTAAGAATTCCTTATTGCAGAAGCATCCGAGTTAAACGTATGCCCCCAAAATACCCTCGCCCCCCCAGCAGGGTCTTCTTAGTTCCTTTCATGTCTCCGGACACAATGGCCATTACCCGTAAATCTCTGTTCACAATTAGAATCTGGAAGAGGAAGCCCTTGATGTCTTCGTTCAGGCGCAGGAACGGATCGAAATCGTTGGCATCTTTTTGAAGCTGCTGCCTTTAAAGCCTCTCTTTGGAGCCCGTGTCATAATATTTTCACTCCTAGGAGTCCGCAGAGCCCTGTGCCCTGCCAGGTGCCGGACGAAGGGACACAGCAGCATTAGTCACTAGTCGGTGACCGTGTACCCAGAACAACCACGCCCGGCCCGCTCCCCCTCGACTCCTACGATACCCGCGAAACCTGTCACAGGGATGTGCCAGCGCCTGTGGAAAAGGGGGAAGGCTCTTTTGCTCCCAGAAATGGGGTGCGGTGCTCCAGCTAGGCTCACCTGGGGTGGGGGGACATCCTCGTCCTTATTCTCTCAGTTCTGTGTCTGTTTTTAACTCAGGAGAACGAGAAGCCAGCTTCTCCAGCTCCTAGTCACAGCCGAGGAGGTGTGACATGTGTCTCTAGGAGAGACGAACACCCTGATGGGGTGACTCGAACTCGTCGGCTAAGCAGGCCTGTGCGACTCCCCACGAGTACGTTAGCGCTCAGCATCGTGAAACATAAGGGCATAAGGTCCAAGAAATGGCCTCGTCCCCGTGACGCTAACACCGTGGCTGGTTTTGCAGGTCCTGCTCCTTCTCCTGTGGACGTAGGCACGTTCGTCACCGTGCAGCACGATGGAGCACCTTTATTACTCCCTGTCCCCAAGCGTGTTCATTTCTAACAACGATTCCATTCTGCGTCTCCCTCTAACTTTTCAATAGGGAAGGTTCCAGAAAACATGTTGCGTAGGCGATTAGCGGATGCTATATGTCAGTTCTCATCTTCCTTTGTCACGCGTGATGAAGGAATAGGATATCCCCTAAAGATATAGTGACCTTTCTCATTACTAAGCTGTTCGTCATCATTTGGTTTCCTGTCTGTTGTCCTGAGTTCTCAATCAGCAGCTGAGCCGTTAGGGTGCCACAGAGAGAGAGACTTTTCTTTGTCTCCTCTGGTGATGTTTCACAATGCTGAGAACCCCGCCTCCACCAGTAGGACATTCGGAAGTAATGCTTTGTCACTGCACTGTCCAACGTGGTCGTCACTAGCAACGTGTGGTTACAGGGCACTTGGCGTTATGTAATGCACACGAGGAGCTGAACTTTTCATTTTATTTAACTCTAATCTAAATGTAAATGATGGCACATGGCCAGTGGCAGCCATATTAAATGCACAAGCCTGTTTCTGACACATTTACGACATCTAGAATCATTCTTGTATCAGCACAAAATTTTAAAAGGTGACGTTAGGGGAATCTTTTTCTGTAGAATTTTATATTTTAAAATACTTCCTATTACAGTTTGAGAATTAGAGATATAAGCAGGTATTTATATCTAAAAGAAAAGATGAGTTAGACGTTACTAAAATGTTGAGCTTCAGACTAAGATACTAGAACAGCACTTTCACTGTTCATGTGCTTTAAGCATCACTTATTGAGACTAATTTAGCTAAAATTGTAAGTTGAGACCAAGGAGACAGAAAACCGTGTGTGTGTGTGTGTGTGTGTGTGTGTTTTAGTTTCTACTCTATGGTAAAGGCCGAGGGAGATGGCATTGTGATACAGCTAATCATAACTAAGGTCTGCTAAAGCTCCGTCGTTTTTCTGGAAATATCTCTAGAGCTCGTATAGAATCTCCCTGCTTCTTTCTTTCTTTCTTTCCCTTTCTCCCTTTGAGTAAAACAGCTCTTTTCCTAGGCTTTCCCTGTGTTTTCGTCATAGAGACAGGGCAATAGAGCGAAACATTAGATGACCAGAAGAGAGAGGTTCTGGTTCTGGCTTCTGGTTCCGTCTCCGCCATGTGGGAACCACCAGGGCCTCAGGTTTCCTCACTTATAACCTACAGTTTTCAGTTCCCAGGCCTGAAACGATGTGCTTTCTGTTAACTGTGATGTTCTTTCCTACCTCCAAAGTGTCATCTTACGGAAATTGAGTCAGGGGTATTAGCACATCGGTGGTCGAAGCGTGAGGTAAATGCAAGAGCATGAAGATAGGATCCTGAATACTGTTGAGAGGGGGGCAATTCACTCCTCAGTAACGCCTGCTCTGTAATACGGACGTCATGGGAACGCTGCGCAAATACACAGCATCTGAAGACGGGGAGGTACAAAACGGAGTGAGTGGGACGTTCTGAGAGCTCAGTTCCGACTGCCCGACAGCCCTGCACACTCACCTACCCAGCGACGGTGCCCCAGGGAGTCCCTACAAAATGCATACAGCCTGTCCCTCCTAGATCTGGCTGCACATCAGGCCTTCCTGCCCGAGGTTAGCCAGGCTGGCCTGGGGCACGATTCTCCGCAGGTAGACGAGACCCACCTGTGTCAGGAAGGGTGCTCCGTGCTGATGCCGTGCCCTGAAATTCGGCGCCCAGCTGGGCTTCCATTATGTCTCTGCCACGTAGGAGCAGAACGTGACGTGGTAATCAGCGGTTCTCAACCTGTGGGTCACGACCCCTTTGGGGGTCGAACAACCCTTTCACAGGGGTCGCCTAAGACCCTCGGAAAACACATATCAGATATTTACATGACGATTCATAACAGCAGCAACATGACAGTGATGAAGTAGCAACGACAATAATGTTATGGGGGTCACCACAACATGAGGGACTGTATTAAAGGGCCGCGGCGTTATGTTGAGAACCACTGGTAGTAACGCATCCTCTAAGGCGCTGTCATCATCATTTAACCATTGAATTCTGTAACAGTAGGGCTGCAGCTACATACATCCCAGAGTAACTGCAAGGGGCCCACAGAAAACGTCTGTTAGAGGTAAATGTCCACAGATGTGAAGAGTACATTTTCAGAATGTTTCGGAGTTTTATAGACCCTCACTGTAACCCTACCTTGCATCACCTTCAGATTTATCAGCAAAGCAATGCTGAACTCTTTGTCAGTTCTGTCTGATAGTGTGCTGTGTGTCATGACTTGGTGGCAGTCCTTGCATTATGAGGCCCAGCCTCTGCTGCAACGATTGCATGTAAGTTGAGCAATTATTTATAATTACCCAGGGAAAAAGTATCATATACCTGGTTTTGCTTATAGTCAGTTAGATTTCAGAAAAATTGACTACCAGCCCTTAAAATTTTAACTCTGTGCCCATGTTTTATTTTGTCTATAAGCATGAAAGATGTCAAAATGGAAACAAAAATAATGAAGCACTTTTTATTTTCCTAAGAAACTGTGTGTGTGTGTGTGTGTGTACTAAACACTTACCTGCTTTGGAAGTCGGGTGGAATCTTACATAAACTCTTTGTAGTGATTCATGTTCAGTGCATTTGTCCTGAAATGTGTACCTGTGTTTCTGTGTCAGCCATTAATTTGAGAACCATTACAAGGCCTTAACAGCCATTTTTTATATTCTTAATAAACAAGAGCGCAGCTCGGCAGACAGAGTTCCTGCTCGGAGGTGTTTTATTAGTGTCGCAGCCTTGCGGCAATGATGCAGTCCGTGGTTTGCTGGCTCCGTGGTTAAATGTCTTTTGTGATGGGGTAATTTGCAAACTGAGCATCTCCGGCTTTGTGCAGCGGGCTGAGAGCCACCGACCGGCTCGGTAATGCTCCACTTAGGAAAAGTTGACTTTCCCTGGCTTCCTGTGGTTTTCCAAGGGGTGCAG
The DNA here is from genome assembly GCA_004026885.1 of Lyroderma lyra. NCBI lineage: Eukaryota > Metazoa > Chordata > Mammalia > Chiroptera > Megadermatidae > Lyroderma > Lyroderma lyra. Next base: position 92,978 of record PVJL010004750.1, on the reverse strand, counting down.
AGGAGGCAGGGTTTCTATTTCCACCCGTTCGTGGTGGCACGGCTGGCTCCTCCTGGATGGGCTTGTATTTCAGCGTGTGTGCTCGCGGCGGTGACTCCTAGCTCAGAACAGAGGAAGCCGTCCTAGGAGGAAGCGTTCGGCAGGGCTGCCATTAATTCAATGGTTCCTTCCTCTTAAAGGTGACCAGATGACCTGCAAGTAGCCAGTTTGCTTTCTCAGATAAAGGCTTTTCATTGTCCTTTAGCTTTCCACCATCTCTCAGATCCGCCCCACGCTCTCCCTCCCTTCAGGGCTGTGCCCCTGAGCCTGAGGCCGTCATCGGGGCCGGGAGCTTTGAACGTCGGCGCTGTGATCAGCCAGCAAAGCTGTCCAGTTTCCACTTGGTGCCAACACTGCCTTCCTGTCTTGCCCGGGGAAGCGTCTGCCAATTCATTTGCCTCTCCTTATCAGCAAAGCCCCTAAGTGCTGTACTCAGGCCGTTGAGTGTAAAACACAGGGAAGGTCCCCGAACACTCGGGAGATGCGTTAGAAAAGCGGGCCCAGCTCTGCTGGGATCCCACGGCACGGCCTTGTGCTGGCCGTCACGTGGGGGGGCAAGTGGACGGAGCACGGCCCGTCGGTGCGGCTCTCTGCGGCCTCCTAGGCTTTCGCGCTGGCCTTCTGTAAGCAGAGGCCGCTTGTCCCCTGCTCACCTTCTTAGAAATCGCTTCCCTCCCGTGTATCTGCCAGCTTCCAGCTCTGGTTTCCGTGCGGACGGTCTTGGACAACGGCAGCCCATGCATAGCGGAGAGGCGCCCGGCGCAGCTGTCGGACCTGAACCTCCGCCCTTCCGAGCGGTCCAGCCGATGCGGGCTCCCATACCGGCCGTGCGCAGGGCTAGCGAATACCCCAAGGCTCGTACCTTCTTCAGCCAGCGTTTCTTTTATTTATTTATTTTATGGAGAAGCAGCATCTTCTCTTTGGTATAGTTACCCAACAGGAGAAACCATGGGAGCAGTCAAAGGCAAGGTCATGGTACCACTGCACACAGTACTTGAAATTTTATTTCAAAATCGTGGAAGGATTAGGAAGGGTCCAAAGCTGGGGCCGCTTTCTTTCAGCCTCTGCTTTGTTTCCTGGCTCGTTTTGTCCCGTGTTTGCTGGAGGTAGGGGGGCGGGGGGGCGCAGGGAGCAGGCGAAGGGAGCCACGTGCACGCGCACCCCCTTACTGCTGCGTCGGCATCACACACTCACGAGGTGTGTTTCCTCAGCAGCTACTATGTTCTCAGCATGCCGCTGAGCTGCTCAAACAAAGGATGCGATTGTGTAGGCAGGAGCGCGAGCTCGCCCGCGGGCTCTGGTCCCAGCGATGACTAGCTCTGTGGCTTTGGGAAGGTAACTTCGTCTCCCCCTTTCCTTACCTGTGAACGACATTAGGGAAGTACTTAACCATGCCTAAGGGTGTTACACTGAAGTTCCAGGAATTTAATGAGACCTGCAAAGTCGTTTATGAGGTGTGTGCCAATACCATTAGTGAGTATGTTTGCTACTCCTGTCCTCAAAGCACTTGTAATCCAATTAATAGAGAGACTGCGCAGTGAGATGGCGTGAGATGATGTGGTGCCACTGGAGGAGACAAATGGAACCACGTAACTGCTGTCAAAGCCAGCGTTTGGACTCGCTTTCCCCAAATCAAATACTTTTGAGTCCGTGTGCCCCGTCATGAACTCCTTTGGGGTGTTTCTTTCCCCCCAATTTTGTCTTCGTAAATATTCTTTTGAAGTTCTGCTGCAAGTTCCACCCTGTGTTAGCAGGGCCCGGGCTCCCTGCTGTTGCTGATCGCTGCACAAAGGCCGGGATCGAACCTCCTGCTCCCTGGAGCTCCGAGCAACGGCTCCGCTGAGTGCTCAGGTCACGGGTACCCTGACCACACGCGTAATTCCAGAGGACTCCAGGCCAGGTTTCCGGGTAGATGGTTTTGGTTTATTTCTGACCTGGAACAGACCACGTGAGGGTGAGAAGAATGCCGAGGATGCAATCCACACCGAAGACTTGTGGGGTGCCGTGAAAAGTCGTACCCACGTGCAGGCAAGATTTCACAAGTAACTATCCTTCATCTAGAACCAAAGTACGTCCAGCAGTGTGTGGTAGGTCCCCACTCCAGTCCACACACACCTTTGAGACATGAAAGGAAATCCCAGGCACTTTGTAGGGGCACTGGGTCGGATCCAAGAGGAAAAAGCCCTTCTCCCAGATCAAAGTCACCAGAAGCGCCCGGACAAGGCACTTGGCCTCCTTTGGAGTCTCAGTTCTCTGATCTGAAAAGTTGGAACAAGGGTGTCTCCTCGACTAAGTGACTAGGCTCGTCTGTGGGCAAAAGAAATAGTGTGTCTGTGCCAGTTCTTTGAGCACTGCAAAACGCTACATAACTGGTGGCGCTGTGACAGAGTTTAGAGTCAACAAGGAAAATAGAACAAAATCAAAAGCAAAGGCTAACGAGAACCTACGAACATAGAGAAGCAATTAACCTGACCATTACAGTACCTGTGAGAACAAGTACGTAATTTTCCAGGTATTGGTACACGTGATGACTAACGTTTGACTTCAAGTGACGACCACAGCAGGGAAGAAGAGTTAGCTTCTATTTAAATGTACTAATTTTAAAAAAAATGTATGTAAGCTTACTAATTTAAAAAAATTAAGGATATACTGTACCAATTTTAAAATGTTGTATTGCTACACAGGCATTAATGACAAAGACTTTTAGTGGAACTTGACTTGTCTTTCATTGTAAAAGATATTATATATTAACAAATATGTAAGACCATAAACACGTTTTCATTTATTTGTGGCTGCTAATGACCTTCATTAGGGCAAAATGTAACCATACTGGCATACTATGTTCTTGACTTTACTGATTGTGCTATCTGCAGAAACACTAACCTACTCAGTGTTGTTATTCATCTATAACTTATGCTTTGGGCAGAGAGATCTTTGTAACAATATTTGGGACAGAACCTGGGACAAAGCAAGCCCTTAGAAAGCTAATAATAAATACCTGCTACGACACCTGAGGTCATCTCGGTTCTGCAGATTGATGTGCCAAGAAACATTACTCTGAGATCAGTTGACCCCTCCACTTCAAGGATTTGATGATTGTTTGTAAAAATACTTACATATGCGCATTCCAATAGTGAGCCTGTAGCTTTCTATGGATCTTCCAAGGGTTAAGTACCAGCGGTCACAAAGGAAGTGCGTGGTAGCTACTGAGTTACACATTGCAGAGGGCTTTCTAACGGAAATGTGCTTCTTGTCCTAGGTGTTAAAGTTTGAGCCTGGCTATTTCAGGAGGAGGGGCAGAGCTAAGCACATGGCCCTCGTCGACATCCAGCTGGATCACCATGAGCGATGTGATTGTGTCTGCAGCTCCAGACCACCTCGATAAAAGAATGTGCGCGCCCTTCCGTTCAGCATGGAAGAACGTCAGTGTAAGGGGGGCGTGGTAAGAGACCCTTCCACCAGCAACCGACTAGCCTGCCAAGCAATGAATACAAGTGGTTGCTGAGTTTCAGCCTAGCTTCGTTAGTGCCGTGGCAAATAGAAAGGTGTATCCTCAAGCTCCATATCTGAGAATATAGGACCGCATTTACTAATAGTGCCTGAGGATGTATCCGCGTCTACGTGTAAATAGATCAACTGGTTTATTCAGTATATGCAGCCGCCTACACCAGAGCTTACGTAAGCTTGAGTTGTTTAGACCCCTGAAATCTTTTGAAAAAATAAGGGACATATTAAATACATGAAACGTGTCTTTGGAATATTCAGAAGATTAATTTATGTTTGAATTTTCCATCACAAAACAATTTGGATCTTGCTCTTTTAAAGAAAGCACCTTACATATTAAAAACCAACAGATGAGCTTTTCTTATGCATGCATCTTAATTATAAAAAAGACAAAATATGGTTTCTGGGAAAAAGTCACAAAGCAAAACACGTTTCCCCAGGAGATACACTACTACATACTTACCCATGTAGACAATAATTACCTGTCTCCAAAAGCATGCCGTAATAATATAGGTGCTTTAGAAATTAAGTCACTAAGTCTTCTCTGTATGCATCTTGCTGAGGCATGCAAATTCATTTAACATCAGTCTCAAAAAATTTCTTGGAAGGTCTATTATTATAATCCTACATGAGACCATGTATAAGCTGTAGCAGACTTTTGAATTCTTTTTTTGTTTTTTTAAAAAAACTCCTCTACAGAAGTAATTCCTTTGGAGAATGGCACTAGGGACCCTGTCTGAGCCTTTCAAAATAGTGTTCATGGAAAGATGTGGGCAGCTGGAAGTCACAAAGTAAGCAACTGGAAATTGGATGGAATATTGGATAGGGGCCACATTTGGTCATGGATTCCAACTCTCCAAACTGTGCTACTTAATTTTAGGTATTTTGCGTTCGTGCTCCTGTCTCTTCGATGGACAGGCATGGATTTATAATGGCATTTTATGTTTGGCGAGCCATCGTCGATTATTTATAGCCTAAAAGCTTTCGTGTGTTAAAATAACCCCGTTTTATTGATGTAAACCCCTCATCGTATCCTCACCCCCCTTCCGAATGGCTATTTCTGACCCAAGTGGAGTCAGACCAGGGGCCTTCTGTTCCTTTTCCACATCCAAGAAGCCATGCTACAAACTGCAGGAGCACAAATTTGGCCCTGCTCGACCACCAGAGAACTGGTTTTGCACCGGTGGTTACTGGTATTTAGAGTCATTTTTCCTCTCTGGCTCCTTAATGTCTACTTTAAAGGAGACTGACTCCAGGAGTCGGGAGTGATTCATCATGCTCCAAAGCAAGACACTTAAGAGAGCGACGCTGAAATTAAGATAGCTCGGGGGCGGTTCAGAGAGAAGGACATTTTTCTTCCTGCCTTCAAAGTAAAAGGGAGAGCCGATTTCTTCCAGGAGTCCAGGGCCCTACTGACTAAAACCAGTCTGAGTGAAGGGGACGTGCCAGGAGCTGAGTGGCCTACATAGACTTGGATTTCTAAGCACGATGCTCTCAGGACCAAATTCTTAACTGTCCTTAGCCGCTTTCTTTGCAGCTCTGAGATGAAAGGCCAGTGCTTAGTCAAGACAGACCTTCACAGCCCTGAAAGTGTCCTGGGTTTTTACCTCAAGGGGCAAGTGGCAAAATTAAATACTCTATTGTTTAGTTGCCCAAAATCCCAGAGGCCCATCAGAGATAGCTGAGACAGACACGACAGACACCCTAATAATCGGGAACCTCTCTGCCCCTTTGGGACCATTTGTAAGTTTCCTATGGAAATAGAGGACTCCTCTACCAAAATACAAACATGTGCCATCACCCTAGCTTGTCCAGCTTACGTCGTATCTGTAAATACAAGAAATTCGAGTTCTACCCAATTTTCAATAAACTTTCAAGGTTGCCGTAACCGGGCTGGTTTATCAGTTGAAGCCCTATCTGACCCTTTTATTTATTAGCTGGCATGCAAGCAGGCCTGTTCTCTCACTTTTCTCTTTTGGAGTGTTTCGTGGAAACTTTTTCCCTTTTGTACTTCCAACACACAGCCTGTTGCCACCATAAATCTGTTTCGTTGCCGTCAAAGGAATAAAAACCTCACTGCGCAAGTTGCCTTTCAGAGCAAACCCGAGTGAATCCTCATTCCTGCTGCGTGCCTCGCGCATCTGAAATAACGCCTCGTCCGGCGTGTTCTTAGGGGGCAGGACGCCTTCCCACGCAGACGTTCTTGGTGGTGTTGTCACATCAGTCACGTGCGTCTTCTCCCTCTGACCGCCTTCTCTACCGCCAATGTAATACGCCTCTTGTCTTCATGAAAAATAAATGTTGCTTTGAACAAAACTCCTCCATTATTTAGTCCTCGACCCCATGGCGGGCCGCGTTACAAAGCTGCTTTTGCAAATGCTTGTCGCCGCGGGGAGTGACAAGGCGGGGAGTGACAAGGCGGCGTGATCTCTGCGGGCGTGGGTGGAGAATATTGAAAGAGCTCAAACCTCGTTCCCTGACGGGAGGATTCTACCCTGTCCCCACCCAGGCGGCCAGGTGGGGCTTGGGTTCTGGGGTCCTCTTGCTGCTGTGGTGGCGTCTCTGACTGTTTTGCCTCAGGCCTTTCAATGAACCATGTTCTTCTCTGACGTTGCTCACGTGAGAGGGTTCACAGCCAGTCTCTTCCCTGGGGGCCCGACATCAGCCAACAGATGTGACCTCAGGGGTGTTTCCCTTTCGGCCGCCCGCGTGCCTTTCCTGTCCCCATGGGCACCCCGGCTGGCGGGCCCGTGTGCTCGGCTCAGAGACGCCAGTGTAGGGGCTGCCGTCCTATAGAATTTGATTTGTAATTTGGGGTGGGAGCTTGGCGAGGGCTGCCCAGAGCTCTTCCTGCAGCAAGAACTCCTGCTTTGGCTTGTAGCTCCGTCTTGATCATCATGCCACCCGACACAGGACGGAGCTGCCCAGTGCTGGGGGACACTCTGCCGCTTTGTTTAGTTCAGCGGTTTTAGGTTGTTTGGGGAAAGAGGGCAGAGACGTGTCCTGTGCAGCAAAGATCAGTTTTATCCCCGGAAGCAGCAGCTAATGTGCGAGTCCGAGTGTGGGGCAGGGACAGGGAAAGGGCGAAGTAAGGCTGTGCGTAGTAGTTAATTCAGAAAACGTGACATTTTATGTAAAAAATAATAATAATAGCGCCGCACACGCACACACATACACACACACACAGTATGTCAATGAAGATACGTTAAGAATTTTATTTCATTTCCTTAAATGTGCACGTGTCTAGTTTTACCCTAAGAATAACTCAACAGATTGCAAATTGTTCATATCTCTCCTAAGGTCTTCTGGTAGAATATTAACTTAAAATTCATCGATTAGTATTTATGACTGAAATCCTAGGAAATACACTTGTATTTATTGACAGCTCTGGTCAGATAGGCTGCAAGAGAGGATACTTATACTTCACTGGTTTTAATATTCACTTAAATTCTGTTGTTTTTATTTTTTTTTAATTCATTTTTATTGTTAGACTTATTGGGGTGACATCTGTTAGCAAAATTCTGTTGTTTTTAAAGATCAAGTTAGACTACACAGGCCTCCCAAGCTTGGCTGAACACACTGGGATCTATCTCAGACCTAATAGTTAGACATCAACAGTAGATAAGCAGCTAACAGCTTAATGTAAGACTTTATGTTTGCTGTTCGTGTTATAGTTCCATATTCACAAGTTAATTTGTATCTTATTTAAAAGAAATTTCATTTCCATAGAGATCGCTAAAAAAATTTGGAGCAGATCACATTAGAAGAGAGTAGAGCCGAGCCTATAATAAAGGTTAATGTACCCAGCGAGCAAGTTATGCACCAAGAAATGTTCATTTTCTCCTAAGAACATTTGACTTCCTAATTATTTTAAACTGTTGGATATTATTTACCAGGATTAGTGGCCAGGAACCAAATGTTAAAATCACTCCTGGATTCAAGTTGTATCTTAAATAATGCCTATAATACAAATCCTCATTTAAGAAGTAAAGCCTGGGCCCTAGTGTCTAGCCCTGTCTTTGGGTGAGGACCTATTACAAATTCATTCTCTTCTAGTATCTTCCAGCCTTTCCTTTCCTCCCTGGTACTTCCACATTTCTTCTCTTTCTCACTAGTCTCTACCCACCAGTCACGGGGGATCAGGACTCGTACTTGGGAAGACACAGGAGGTCGTCTGAGATCAGGAGAGCAAGTGCACGGTTTTCCAAGTGAGCAGCTAATGGGCTAAAAAAATGCCAGCTGTTAAGAAATCACTTCTTTCTGGGGGTTGAACCCATCAACTGACTATTTCCCACTATTTTCCACTTTGGTGCCAACTTTGACACATGGTGGGAGATATTTATTGATTTCCATCAAAGGAAATTTAGCCACCTTCAATATGGGAGAAACTGAGTAAATGTTTCATTTACTCCTTCAACCACAGAATATATTAAAATACACTATGGATCAGGCTTGCTTCGGGGTTTGAAACACGAGGTCCATAGCAGACGGTAAAACTAGAGGGAGGATGTTCTAGGTCAGGTCAACAAAAGCAGCAAGATCCCCCAGCAAAAATCCATAAGGTGAAGACGTCAAAGAACAGAGAGTGAAATGGCAGAGAGGAAGGGACCCTATCGAGGTGGTATAGGTGACAAGGTAGGTCAGCACTGGGTTACACCAGGTCTCAGGGGGACGGCAGGGAGCAAGTTTTGTGTTTTACCGGGAGGGGAGACAACCATGAGGGTTTCTGAGCACAGTGGGGGCTGCAAGTGTCGTAACCCATCAGCGAGAAGGCCTTGGGACCTACATTCCCTCATCTACAACACCAGAAGGGCAAGATGTTCTGGAGCTCCTGGTCAACAGAGCAATTCCGCCATTTTGGAAAATGCCGTCTGCAGGAAGGATGGGGGTACGGATAGGAATTAGGACGTGCCTCCGAGTGCTCGGATTGAGACAATAAGGACAGAGTTAGACAGCAGCGGCGGGAAGGATGGAGGTCCTCTGTGGTGGGCAGACTGCATTGCAGATCTCTAGGACGTGCTATTTGTATGGCTAAGACTGCAAAAAAAAGGTCAACAAGAAGATCCAAATTTCTTAATGACTGGGTAGGAGGTCAATGCTGGCTTGGGGACTATTCTGGGGGAAGGAGTTATGTAGGTTGGAATTTTTGAAAGAATTTTTTCTCCTCAGAAAACTAGGAAGGCTGGAAGAAGAGGCTAATTTTGAGAGAAGAGATTGCATTTCTCAAAGAGCCCAGGCCTGTATTATTGACTTGGAATCATCCTCTGGGTGAGGGAGTGGAGACCATCAGAAGATAAAGAACAGAACCTGAAGTACATCCATAACCACAGAGAAAAGTTGGGGGGGCAGGGGGCGGAGGGGTAGAGGAATTCACAAAGCTCACAAATATGTGTTCCAAAAGTTTGGTGAGTACTCGGCAAGGGCTAGTTAGCCCACTTAGCCTAACACTGGGCCAGACCTGACAGATGGACAGATGCAGAGAACAATAAAACAGCCATGTTTCCAGCTCTTATCAAACTAAAGAAGGAAGGGTAGATATTAAACAATTATATAAATAATCCATTATATCTGTGAACATCCAAAGCATAACGTGGGATGACATTATAAGATAGAATTTAGATTGGGGGCAGAGAGGGATTCCTTAAGCAGACAAGGTTGGAGCAGAAACAGCTGAAGGAATACTAGGCAGGAGAGAGTAGGAGGTGTGGCATTAAGATGGTGGCATTACAATTAAAAAAAAATTGTGGCAAGATGAGAGCCATATTTAATGGGTAATTGATCAGAGTAGGTGATGATTGGGTGTTGAGAGGCAGATGAAGAGAGGTGTCTAGGAGTTTTCCAAGGTTTCGGGCATAGCAAACTGGGCAGCTGGAGATGCCTTTTGTTGAGATGGGGGACATGGGAAGAGGAGGCGATTTGGGGTAGATCAAGAATTCAATTTGAGATATTAATGCCACGTGGTCTTGGACACATCCAGTTGGAGATATTAAATAGATCTACAGGCCTGGAGCTTAGAAGAGGGGCCTGGAAGTGGGGAGTACATTTGGGAGTCATCAACGTGGAGCTATTAAAAGCCACAGGAACGGTTGAGTCACTTAGGGGACTGTGATGATTGAGGCGGGATGAAAGGATCACAGGGCAACGGCAAGAGTATAAAAATATCCTGAGTGCCAGAAGAAAACTTGGTCCTAAGGGGACTCGGCCAGTTTTATCAAGTATGGCAGAGAAGAGGTAGGAGACACACCTACTGATTGAACGGCCCAGAAACACTGCTCCTACTCCCCACCTCCATTCCTTTCCTGGGAAAAGCCACTTTATCTAGAGTGGCTTTGAGCAATCAGAATTCGGAGGGACGTGCTCTGCATCTGCACTGCCCCGGCACTGTAGCCACTGAGTGCGAGTAGCTATGAGCACTTGAAACGTGCCTGGTGTGGGTGAAGACTTTTGAGTTTTACTTAATCCTCATGAACTTACATTTTAATATAAATAGCCACATTGGAACAAGCAGGTCCAGTAGCAGACACTGCAGCTGAAAACTCCAGACATCACCCACAGGGTCGCAGCCCCAGTGACCACGTCACAGTATCTCACACACACTGGCCCCATGGTTGTCCAGGGTAGGCACCTGATCCAACCTAGACCTACGTCTGCCTTAGCTGTAGAGAACCGAGAAGAGACTCAGAGAGTCTCTCTTTGGTTATGTGCATGGTAGGATGTAAAACTCAATGGCTATTGGCAGCCACGTTTCTCCTGCATAGAGCAAAAAGTCCAGAGGAAGTCAGACGGAAGGGAGAGAGGCAGGAACGACACCGACACACGGAAAGCAGCTGGGTGTCCTGGTGTCTGACTGAATGCCTTTCTGGGGTTCAGAGAATGTCAAACAGTGAGTCAGACGATAAAATATCATGGAAGGAAGTGTGATGAAATGGAGGCTTTGAGTTAACACTACTTTCTGGAGAAGTGGATCAGTGAAAGCAGGCGAGAGAGAGAGACAGGAGACTCTCGTTATTCACCGTGATTACTGTATGTTCTATAAAGTCAACACCAACACCGAATTAGGGAATCGCAGCTCCTGGGGGACAGGCAGGGTTAGGTTACTGCAAGCCTCTGGTCACATTTCCTCAATCCATCAATACACAGCCTTGTTCTATGTGTGTTTCTGTTTAAAAACACCTTATTTAATACATATTATTGATTCATTAAACTTGAACTGACAGCCAGCAGCCCTGTATGTGGCTCATGCCTAAATGAAGGTTACCTAACCTGTGTTTTCACCCTCAGTCACGTCGCAGCCTTCATGTGCTCAGGAATGCCAAACACACACCAGCACTACTCTGGGGGGGCTGTTGTGAGTGGCAAAATCATCAACAAAATGCACACAAAAATGTGAAACGTGGCACAAAACAGAACACGAGAAGGACGCTTGTTTATACTCAGGGGGCAGAGCGTCACCCTGTTTGACCTTAGCTGAGAACATGTGTCTTGGACAACAAACTTTTCACCACTCGCTGCATGTCCGTGAATGACCACAAGAAAACAAACCCAAACAAACCCAAACAAAACACTGCAGCATGTATTAAGATTGGAGTTACATAAAACTTTAGGGAGTAGGCAAATTTGCAAATACAGAAAGCTACAAAATAATGAGTATTGATTGTTATAGCGGTGCCTTTTTATTATTTAGAATATACTAGGAATTTTCCTCAACCTTCCATGTATTTACTTGTCATAGTAACCCAATGATATATGGGTTTTACAAAATTGAAAAATTAATAATTTATTTAAGAATATCATTTATTTAAAATTTACATGTATTCAAAATGTATACTTACTAGAAACATAAAGCTTTTATTATAAGGCAATGCTATTACATTTATTATGCTTCATAAAGGTGAAAAGGTGAAGCACAGAGAGTTCAAGTCAATCACCCAAGGTCAACAAGCTGTAAACTGCGGGCAGGCACTCTGCAACCCACGTCCTTAATCACACTTTCATCGTCTGTCCAAGTAACTGGACAGGAGGCAAGACAACGGGTTTTTTTGGTGTGTGGTGGGGGGTGGGGGTAGCTCCCTGGCTGGGAATCAAACCCAGGCTGTGGTGTTGAGAGCACCAAAGCCTTAGCCACTACGCCACTGGGGAACCCCAAGATGAATTTCTTTATAAAAGTTTTGTCACCTACAAACCCAAGCGTGGACCCTGAGGTCATCATGGAACATTCTCATCAAGCTTCATTCCTTTAATTAATAATAAATAAGCCTCTCATATAAGGTAGGCCCAATTCTAGGCACCAGGGACACGAACAAGATAATGAATGATGTGTGTTCTAGCTTTCATGGAGTTTGCACAAAGGTAGGAAGAGAAAAGAAACACATATATAATTTCGTAAGGAAAGAGCAAGTCACAGGAGCAAAGGAAGGTCTGTCTTCTCAGGAGCTGACGTTTTTGCTGAGATCTAATAGGGGGAAATAAACCGGGGAAAAGCACTCTGTGCACAGGGAATGCCAAGTGCAAAGGCCCTGAGGCAGGGACAAACCAGGTATGGTGCAAACGGCAGCAAGACTGCTAGGCGGAGTGGGCGAGGAGCTCCACGGAAGAAAACAGGTGAAAAACGTGGGCAGGGCCTGTTTCTGTGGGTTCCCACAGGTCATGGCAAGGGGTTCAGATTCTAAGTGTGTTGGGAAGCCCTTAGGTTCGAGCAGGTACGTGAAATACTATGACAAGTTGTTTAAAAAAATGTTCACTGTAGAGAGATTTGACTGTAGGAAAACAAGAGCAGAAGCTTAAGGAAACAGGCTCTGGAGGGAGAGGGAGCTTTATTTCTTTATTTCTTTTTAATTTGTTTAGATTACCTTTGACATACAATATTACATTGGTTTCAGTGTACAGCACCTCATTCCGATACACCTGGTCCCCTCTGCCACCGTACGTTTATTACAGTGTTGTTGACTACAGGCCCTAGGCTGTGCTTTACATCCCTGTGACTATTCCGTGACTATGAATTTGCACTTCTTGATTTCTTCCCCTTTTTTACCCATCCCTCCAGCTCTCCTGCCATCACCCCCACAAACCTAGTACCCATCCAACACCACACACAGTTACTGCAACCTTATTGTCCATATTCCCACGTTATACTCTATATCCCCATGATTATTGCCCTGTGACAACCAAACACAAACTTCTCCATCCCTTTCCCTCCGTTTGCCCCCCTCCCAGCCCTCCTCCCATCTGAAAGAAGTCCCTCCAACACTCCTTGTCGTACTAGATTTATGGTGACGAAAACCAAGGATCTACGACCAACAATACTGTATCCAGGAAAGCTAGCATTCACAATTGAGGGACAGATACAGAGCTTCTCAGGTAAGAAAAAGCTAAAGGAAGCTCTATTTAGAGAGGCCAAAGTGGAGGAAAGGAGAAGCAGGCAGTTCAGGATACAGTTGAAAAGCAAAGCGTTAAATTTCGAGGGTGAGAAAAAGAGAGAGGAGTTCGGATGTCTCCAAGGCCCGGGCCGACCCCTCGGTGAGTGTTAGAGTCTCTCACTTCCACCATGGTGATCGAAGGGTCGTGGGGGTGGGAGATTCAATAGTCTTCTTCAAACTGCCACTGTCCTTTATTCCATCCTGCACCCTGGAGCTGGGTCTTCCCTTTTCTTATTCTTTTCTTTCAATGTCGATTTCTGGACCTCCTGCAAACACGTGCCCTCAATATAGAAGAGTAAATTACCTGGGTTATTCATTGAAAACCTCATTTTATTTAAAACAACAACAACAACTGATTCTCCCCCTGGCCCCAGTTATACCTTATTGGAACACCAATTATAATCGTGTTTATTACTTAGACAGACACTTGCAGGTTTGTGGGATGACATTGCTCGTTCCTGTACACGCACACACCTCAATAACGATGCTTCGGGGTGATACCGAGTTCTGACGGCGGGTGGTGAGCAGATGAACAAGGTGGCTCTGCTGAGGCCTGCGACCTGCAGTCCTCTGAGGCCTGCAGTGGAGAAAACCCCAGCGCAAATCAGCCGTGTATTCATTGGGGAAAAAAAAGAAAAAGGAACTATTTTGGTCAACTATTTACCCAAAAATGGATTCAAAAACAAACTAAAAATAATTCTCTGGATTCCAATCCCTCAAGCTCACCCTATTAGGTTCCACAGGAACTGAAATAATTTCCTGTGTTTTCCATAGGAGGAAATGTATTCGTCCAGGAGACATTTTAATGAAATATATGAGCTTTCTGCACAAGACTGAGACTCATGACTTACTTTCCTTTTTCTTCTCATAGAACTGAAAATAGACGACAGCCTCAGAGCTGTAACTAAGATAGGTCGAAATCTGATCCTGAAATGGAACAAAGGAAGCACAGCTGAGCCTACTCGTCATCATAGTGTTGTGTCTAGAAGGTTTCCAGTGTTTTATGCCCTTTTGTTCATTAATTGGTTCAACAATCAGTTCTTGAGAACTGTGTTTCAGGCACCGTACAAGGTGCTAGGCATAGACCCATGACACCATTTCAGTCCTTACCTTTGTGGTACTTCCACTCTAACACTGAGAGTAACACGCTGATGATCTGAAGCAACTTTCAGAACCATTGGGATTAGGGTCTCTCCCCTGGAAGATTGGGGATAAGGGCCAAGTGGGGTGCATTTGAGATAGAGTGGAAGGAGGTGTATAATCTGCCCATGAACCTAGTCCCCACAAAGATCCTAAGTAATACTGAGGGCAGTTACTATAAGGCCCTGAGTCATCAATGGTTCAATTTGCTAACCATTGAAGCAGACACTCAGATACCTGTGAGGTCGCCTGCGCCCTACGCTTCTCCTAACTTTGTAAAATCAACCAGCAAATCCTGTAAATCCATCAGTAGCAGCAGTTCCCAAACTTGGGGACATTAATGCATTGCAATTATCTGAAAGGCTTACTCCAGAACGATGGGCCTGACTCCCGGAGTCGTGATTGGCTAGGGCTGGGATAAAACCTGCTCATTGGCATTTTAAACAAGTCCTCAGGTGATGCCCATGTTGAAGGTCACGAGACCAAACTTCACAAATCAGCGACAGGACTCCCAAGCCGTCGGAGGGACGGAAGTCGGCCCCGTCAGGCCTCCGTGCGGGAGCTCTCTCCTGGTCTTCCCCGAAGGGCGCGTGAGGTATCGCTCACTTCACAGGCCACGGCCAAGTTCATTGTCTGCCTGGGAAAGTCCTGAAGGTAAGTGTTGAAATGACCTTGAGGGAAGGGAGGAACACCACCACTGCTTGTTGAAGTTGTTTATCTGACAAAACGCGATTTCAAACTTCTCTTGAGAACTACGAGGCTTAAGGAGTTTTTAAAATTATTTTTGAGTCCTTTAATCGTTTTTCTTATGTGATTCACCACGGTTTCAGAGATGGTACTTCTTAAAACTTACCTGTGTAAGGAGTTGCATTTTTTTCTGTGAGCTAGTCCTCACCATTTCATAGAAAATAAACTGGTGAAGGTTCTATAAAGCACAAAGCAGGGTAATCTCTCCGGACAGGCTGTACTTGTGGGACTGGAGCTTTCGGTATCGCTAACGACATGCACTTGTGTCGAACTATCAGTATTTTCATCACCAACCTATCCTCCTCGTATGAGCATGGCCTAAATTCCTCTAAAAGCACACTCAACCTGCACTTCTGTATTGATTTAGAATCGTCCATAAAATATCCAAGGCCAAGAATTTTAATTGGCGAAGAGGCTCATGGCTGTATGGAAATTTATCTGAGACGAGCCAATGGCTAGGGACCAAAAGGGTCTGGGGAATCGGCTAGCCATTAAGGAAAAGTTGGGTTATCAGGTTTTCAAGTGTCCTGGCCAGAGAAGCAAATGATTGTTGGTAAAATGAATTTAAAAAAGAATTTGCGCTCCTTTTAGTATAGACAGGTTTATGGCAACATAAAAGCTGATCCAGGGCAATTAGCTCCAGCTCATGTAAATTATGAGACAGAAAGGAGGTCACCGCCGGTGTCATCCTTACGGACGTGTGTCTTGGTCCGGTGAGCATGTGGTGATGTTGGGGAGAGTATGGGAGGGACGAGGGAAGGGGCTCCGAGAAAAGGGGGTGAAGTGGAGAGCCCTAGGCCCAGATAGCAGAAGAGGCCTGTCCAGGGAGACTGAGCAAAGTTAGGCTCTGGATGCAACTGTGGTGACAGTTTTGGAGAGGTTGATAAAAACGAGGTGGGTGGTAGAGCCTGGGCCCCGCTTTCGCGGAGCAGAGCTGACCGTGACTGCGTGAGAGCCGCCAGGTCCCGGGGTTCCCTCGGGCAGGCAGCCTGAGCGGCCCACGAACCTCAGTGGGTGCCCTGTGCGTGGTGCCATGCAGACAAGCGGGTGAACACAGCGAACTCCAATAGCAATGGGGAAGGGGAGGTGTGCACACTTTCAAGCCACAAGGAACACTTTTCCCCACCCCCACCCCCAGCGCCGATGGACCCGTGAGCCCTTCTTCCTGCAGGCCCCTGGGCAGGAGGTGAAGGGGAGCCGGCGGCATTTCCTGCTGCTAATTCTCACCAGGGCCCCAGCCGCAACCACTAAGGTGCACTGAGCCCGAGCAGGGGCTGTTCTATGCCGGCCACCATCCATTCATTTAACCCTCATAAAGCTCTTGTCCTTTGACAGTGACATGAAAGACGAGAGAACCACGAGAACCTTGTACGTCACCAAGCTAAGAATTGTCCGAGCCAGAACTAAACCCAGCAAGGCTGCTTTCAGGGCCTGTGTTCTCACCCAGCACGCTTTGCAGCCACAGACCTCCGGGAGGGGGTGCTCCTCTGGGCTCTGTTTCCGCCCCAGGGAGCACGTGCAGTTGCGTTTGGGTCAGTACATTGCAGAACAAAACGGAAAGGCCTGAGCCCACTCGTGCCTCTGTGCTTTGCTCATGCTGTTCCGTTCGGTTTAAGCCCAGCGGGTGCACACTGCCCTTCTCTGCTGGGGGAGCCGTTGCGCATCTTTCAAAGTCCTCCTGCACACCAGCACCTCAGCGCCTGCCCTGCCTCCCACACCCCCACCTCCCGAAGGGCTCCTTCACCCGTGCTCCCACGGCCTCCCCTCCAAACCTTTGCTTCCTGTCGTATCCCTGACGTTTCATCCTATCTGTTCATTCACGTACCGCGCACTAAGCTCCGCGCCCTCCAGAACGGAGATCCTGTCTTCCTGATCTTTGAATTCCTAACGCCCATACGGTGCGTGACGTATAAAAGGGGTCCAATAAACCGAATTCATTAAACAAACAACGAATGGTTCTGCAGACCGTTGCCTGTCTTGGCATTTGAGTCACCAGGATTGTATCTCCCTACCTAGACTCTGTCTGGCTGTCCCTAAGAAAAATAAATGCAAGGGAATTTTCTCCCTTCTACTTGGAAGTTAGAGGATTTTCTAAAATTGACTTATTTCTGCTGCGATAACACTCTTCACATGGATTGCAATTACTTGTAACTTATTTCTGTATTTGCTACTGGAGTGTGAGCTTGAAGGCACAGCTCTGTTTTCCTCTCTTTCTTGGTGACCGATGTGTCCCAGACCCCGGGCAGTAAGGTGCTCCTGGTCACTTGACTTGATGCAGCAGGAACTCTGTATGAATCAGAGGCCTGGGCTTCTATCTTAAGTCGGCTGTGAACTTTCCACAACAGCTTGGGGAAACCTTACCCCTCTGGCCTCAGTTTTCTTCCCTTTATAATAGCAATCAAGGTCGAGAAAGTTCCATGTTTTACACCTGTGGATAGAGATGTGCGACTTTTGTCGTATAGAGACGTGAGAGTTCAGCCTCTAACGCTGTGCAGTCGGTGGTTGAATGGTCGGAAGTACTGGTCCCTGAGCCAGTCCCTGTCAGTGAGGCATGGCCCCAGGTGACCACCTTCTCGCTCCAGTTGTCACCGGAGGCAAATGTCAACAGGGGCACTTAATGGAGGGCGGAGCTGGCAGCAGTAACTAGCTGAGTGACCGCCCAGATGATGAGGATGCCGGAGATTAGGAGGCCACAAAGCCGCTTCCAGCTGTCATCTTCTCTGAGACTGATTTATGCAGCTGAAACGGGAGATGAGCCACCAGCTGGGAGTAGCGAGACTCCAGGCACGCGAAGGTCATTGCAAAGGGGTGATGGGAGAGCACAGTGCCACGTCTCCTTATTCCAAACTCTCCCTTCTTCGTTGGGAGCCCCACTGAGCTTAGGGCCAAGGGGAACGTCCCACTCCTCCTGTTTGCATATCACAGGCACAGCTTACACAAACCTGGGACAGCACAGGTGCACCCCAGTCTTCTCTGTATTCTGCCTCAATCAGCCAACTCAGAGGGGCGGAGGCTGCAAAAGCATTCTGGGACTGATATGCAAATGAGAACACCAGGCTTCCTACGTGGCAGCTTCAGAGTCTTGGAAAGTGGGGAAAAAAAATTTTTTTTTTTTTTTTTGCTTTGAAAGCAGTGTTGAAAGATTGCAAGAGAAATAAGTGTGATGTCAATTTGTATTCCATTCGTGTTTTCTCAAAAGACTCAGGACTCGAAGTCCCAACCCGTGTTGAATAACCATCGTCAAAACTTCCAGCAGCTTCCTTCGCAGCTGCTCAGCCCTGCAGCTGATCTGCAGCCTCTGAATATAGCAGCAGCACTGAGTGGCCTCTGCGAAGCTCTGGAGCTCTAACAGCTGCATTTCTTTCCCACATCTCACCCTCCCAGGAGGGGAAAAAACACCAAAGTGACAAACCAGTCACAAGCTATTGAACAGGCACACACAGCTGCAGATTCTGCAGCGTAAGCAGCATCTGGCACCGTCTTCATAACGAGGTGGCTATTTTCATAAAGCAAACACGGTTCCCCAGGGATCGCTGACAGAAATTTAGTGACCATGTTTTATTTAAAGCGTGTTTATTAAGGCCCCATGCTTGGTGACTGTAGGGTGAAGTTGAAAATCTACAGCTGATGGAGAAATATAGCTGTAGCCGGGGGCGTTACTGAATGGCAGTTAGCCCACTGCTGTGGGGAGCTTGGAGACGCCTGTTGGTGTCACAGGCCACCAGCGTGTGCTTGTCTCTTGTGACGTGTGAGGAGCAGGTCCAGTACAGCAGGTCCAATACTTGATGTGTTGGACTTCAGTGGTGAGGAGGTGAAGGCCTTGCTGCCACCACGCAAAGGTGCAGCATCTCAGTGCTGAGGGGACAGCCCAGAGCCTGAGACCATGTGCCGTCGCGCAGGCTGATTCCTTAGTGAAATGATGGAGACAGGAGGGTTTCCCTGTTTTAAAGCTGCCCATCCCGGTGGCTCTCCCTGAGAACATTTTAGAGTCACTGCTCTGGTCACACACGGGTCTAGTTGCTGAGGAGAGACCTTCTAGGATCAGGTGGTACATGTGGATTTGGGGACCTGGTTAGAACTGTACGTGAGCTGGGAGCCTGCGATGGAGCAGCCAGGGAGACAGGGTTGCAGGTGCCATCGAAAGAGAGGAGTCGAAGACATTAAGGGGTATCTGAGAAGAAAAGGCACACTTCAAGAACACCGAGACCTAGTCATCTGCTTCAGGAGGTTCCCAGGGGGACCCCAGACTTGGAGAAGCCCATTCTTAAGGGGACAAGGCATGTCAGTTCTTCTCGGTTGTGGTCGCCCTGGGGGAGGGTGGCACTTGTGCCACCATGAAAATGAAGATGGTGACTGGGAGGGTTGGGGATCTAAGAACCTGGGGGAGTTAGCTGTGACCTGGAACCACGCATCCCAGGGTGGGGATGACGAGATGACATCTTAAGGAATGATTTGCAAGTGGGCCGATGAGTCTTTCTTTTTAATGTTATCAGAGGAGACATTTCCAAACAGATGAGGCTCTCGGAGGTGTCTGCGTGTTGCTAACGAACCCGGCCCTTAATAACACCCGGTGGTGTGGGCTGTGAAAGCACCTAACACGGCGCCCCGATGGGGTGAGCATCCCCCCATCCATGCAAGCTGCTCTCTGGAGTCAGCTGTCCCTGTGAAGGGACCCCAAACCGAGGTTTGACACCAGCCTGCCCAAGCAGACCTCTCCTATCATTTGCGCAGAGTGTCACTTTAAATGTCCAGTGAACAGGATGGCGCTCAGAGCGTCTACAGTGTCACTGGCGTAGATCCGTGGCTGTCCGCCCCGCTGTCCGTGCCTGTGACCTGAGCAGCTGGGAAAAGTACCATCTGGCCCCCGAGGTTCCGGTAGTTTTGGTGCAGGGCAGGGCGCGTAGATCTGCCTTGGCCCCTGGGGCAATTCCGGCGTGCATTTAGGTTTGAAACCATCGCTGTGGCTCATTCCTTCATCGGTCTCGCGTGCTGCCGGGTCCCCTCGCACGCGGCCCGCAGAGGACTTGCTCTCGTCAAGGTCTCTCGCTGAGAGTCGGTGCCAGCCCCCGTGGCGGGGCCAAACGAATTCGAATTCTAGCCTGATGTGCAAGGGCCTTGGCGTCTCCGGCGGCCTCTCGGCTAACCGGCACCCGTGGGGGTGGGGAGACGCCGGATAACTGTACACAGACTCCCCGTTAACCAGAACGCAGGCAGCCGGCAAGGCTTTGGGGCCGGTTCCCTGAGCGTGCTGGTTGCTTCAGGCCCGGGTAGCGGAGAGGCTACCTGCTCTGAGCCCACCTTTGCAGCTGCGGTCTTCGCCGCCTCCCGTGGATCTATGCAGCTGGACTTCGTCAACCTTCTGCTTCCCCCGGAGGCCTGTGCGCCTCCCGCCCCAGCAACGGCCCCACTTTCCCCGTGAGCAGTCCCCCTCCTCTACTTGGCTCATCCGGCGAAGGAGACTCTTTCAGGGGACTCTTTCAGGGGACTTTAATGTCCATTTCCCCAAGCCCTCAGCAGGTTTACGTGCCCGCGTTGTCCCTGCTCCCTTCGCCATCTGTACACACTACAGCTCTGTCGTATTTGGTGGCACATCGTATGACCGAGACAGTGCTAAGCGGCTCCCACATTCCGTCTCGCTTCTCCCTTCCTGGACAGATGTGGGGGGGTGTTTCCCGGGCTTCGTCATCGCTGCAACCAGGCCATGAGCTGGCTCCTAGCCGGTGGAGCGTAGATGGAGGCAATGAAAGCGATTCCCGAACGTGGCCCTTGAGAATATCTCAATGACCCCCCTATTCCGTGCCCCCTTGTTGTAACATTCTGACAACTGTAAATTTCTTAAGTTCAAGGACTGCGCCGTAGTCATCTGTACATTCCCAAGAACTAGTAAAATGTCTAACACATGTAGTAGGTGCTCAATAAACATTTACCAATCGATGCCAACATATAGTAAAAAGAAAAAAATTAGAAGTTTAGTAACAAAGCTGAAAGCTGTTTGCTGCTGACAGTGCAAGACACAGGCCAATAAATAGGGGATGCAACACACCAAGAAATGGAAAATGGTTTCAAAAAGGTCAGTGTATCCTTTGGGAAAGTGACCGGCGTGTGTGGAGGTCGGCGTGGCATTCGTGTTCACAGCAGCCCAAAGGCCTCGATAGGTTTATAATGGCGGTGGTGATTAACATGCTAATTCCTTATGTCTGCTTAAGATGCCATGTTTCCTAAAGTATATTCTTCCTTCCCAGGTAACGTGGCCCAGGTAACAGCGCAGAGCTAGTTGGAGCAGGTATGACCATTTCTATTTCACATAATGAAATTGAAACCCAGGGAGATTAAGTTTTTGCTCAAGGTCACACTTTAAGTGATGGTGGTATTAGAGTCCACTTCCTGTGGGCAGTAGGCTGTCTGGTACTCTGCACCATCCCATGACTTAGACCTGTCTTCTACATGCCACGTGATCATCTCAGGTACCAACTGTAAAAGTTTAGAACAGTAGAAGGGAAAGGATCACCAGTGTCCACATCAGCCACACTGATGAGTCCGTTCCAAAGGCTCCTACTGCTGTCCTTGCAGTGGCCCCATCGCTCAGGTGAGGAAAGGTAACCAGATTGACAGAGAACTCAGAAAGCGAGACTTAGAATTCTGAACAACAGACACATACAAGATAGCAAACAGTTGTAACTTCTGGGACTCCCTGGGAGAGGACAGTCGGAAACCCAGAGTTTTATTTACATGAGCATTTCAGTAATCCTGTTAAGTCAAAGAGGCTGAGCTGAAAATTCCATGAGGCTCGATTTAGGGTGTGGGAGGGGGTCTGGGAAGCATCTCCAGCAGGTCAATGGAGGAGGCGAGGTGTGCTGAGGATGACGAGGCAGGTTATGGCTTCAGTACCCTCATCTCACAAACGATCTCAGTTACAGGCCACCTCCTGCACACACAGGGTTCTGGTCAACCCAGGCCCCTCATGGAGGAGCAGCTCGGAGCCCGCGCTTTGATCACAGCAGTCTCTTTCATTCAAAGAGGCCTCTGGTCATCAGCAAGGTCAGCAGAGTTGTCCTTGGCGAAGGTGGTGCACTGGGCACACTTGGCATTCCAAGTGATTCCTTCTCTCCTGTCCTCTCTGGGGCTCACTATACCCCGGTTTAGTGTCTAACACATTAAACTGAAAGAATTACTACAGTAGTGAAGCTGCTTGTCTGGGAAAACTGCCTAGGTTTTTAGATTCTGATGCAATTTAGTAGGTAAAACATCAATGGAAAAGATTACCTCCCATGTATGAAAAGCTGAACATTATTCATTACAACTCGCCATATGAGAAAACTCAAGCACCAAAGGGGTAACTGAGGTTACCCAACCAGAAAGGGAAGGTTGCAAAGTCTCTGTTCTTTCAAGAGAATAAAATAACATGGAGAGAGAGGTAAGGAGATAGAAGGGGAGGCTCCTTTCCATTCTTTCCATCGTGCAATTTTGAGCGTCTGTGATATGCAAAAGAGGTGACTTACTTTGTGCCAGGTCCTCCCTAGCTGCTTCTTCAACCCTCCAGCTTCTCAGAGCCTTTTCTCCTGTGGCCTTGAGATCTGAGAGACAGCCCCCCACCCCACCAGCCTCTAAGGGTTCCAAGCTCAGGAACCGGGATTTGGGGGCTGGGTACCAAGTGCGTGTCCCAGAGAGCTAGGGCTGGGTCTAGTGCGACTCAAGGCGTAGCCTTTTCAATCGGTCTCATGTCACCTGCGTGATGTGTTTGTGGGCTGGCCTGCGACCTGAGCTATCGTGGATGGCACTGTTCTTATGGAGACACAGCTCCCCATTTCAAAGAAGTCACTTACAGTAAATATGTGGGACTCTTCTGTTCATAAATTTGGGACAGCCTATCTAGACGTGACAAAAGGGTACATTTCTTGCTAGCTTCATGAGAATTCATGAATACTGCTCAGAGTTAGGAGATTTAAAGATTCCTTGGGTTTTTATCACTCACTTGAGGGTAACATGCTTTTTCTAAGACCTATACAGTTGTGATACTATTAAAGCGCTTTATAACAGCCAGTGGTGCTTCCAGAAACTACTATCCTTACTTCCTACAGAGCCTTTGCATGAAGAAAATGGGTAAAAATGTCCCCATCACGCCAGACCACATAGGACATACTCCTGCCAGGCTTGGCCCTGAGTGCCTGTCAGTGCGGAGCAGGCCGTGGCCACGTAGGGTTTCTGCTGCAGTCAGGGTCCTGATGGTCCAAAGGTGGGAAAGGAGGCAAGGTCAGGGAGGGAACTGATTTCCCAAATGCAAGGGGGATGCTAATTAACCCTAAGCTTTGAGCGATTACCTGCTATGTGGTCTGCACGACGTGCTGGGGAAGGGGCACCCACGTCTGTGCAGGTGAGGAGTGTGCAGCGCACGCCATTCCGGCCGTGAATCTGTGCTCCAAAATGAACGTAAATTTGCTCTGCCCGAAGCCAGTACCATTCCTCAGGTGCCTTTCACAGTGCCAGCATTTTGCTCAACTGAGTGAGGTTGGTTATTTGAAGTTACAATTTGCTCTGCAACGTGAGTCCTAAATCAAGCCCAACATTTCATCTAGTTTCCAATTTTAAAAAAACAAAACAGGAAAAACAGCCATGTCCAACCTCTGAAGGGATTGTGTGTCAGTCCAACGTTTTCTCAGAAGTGCTCTGCATACTTTCCCCCTGACGTGCTGTCTCTAAAACTTAGCCTCCTGTGTGAGGATTCAATCCGTGAGCCAAGTATTGATTTGAACATTTTCTAATTGAGTTATCAGGAAACATAGCAAGAGTAAAAATCCTGTCGCTTTTTGCTCTTGTTTGCTCATGTTGTGTTGTCATCTTTCACCGTGGTCTGTCATCAGTCATTGTTGTGTTTGCATTGAATACAGCAAGCACACACCTGCTGTGGGATGTGCTGCCTGGAACGTCAGTGTCTTAATCCGTTCGGACGGCTATAACAAAAATACGGTGACCTGGGTGTCTTACAAACGACAAAAAAGTCTTACTCGCAGTTCCAGACGCTGAGAACGCTTAAGATCACAGTACTAGCAGATTTGGGGGCCGTGAGGCCTATTTCCCCGTAAATGGCCACCTCCTTGCTGTCTCCTCATTTGGCAGAGGGACTGGGAGATCTCTCTGAGGTCTCTTTAAGGGCACTAACCCCACTCATGAGGGCCCCACCCTCCTGACCCACTCACCTCCCAAAGGCCCCAGCTCTTCATTTCATAGCATTAGGTTTCAACATATGAATTGGGGGGGCATGCAAATATCCCGTCTACAGCAGTCAGTTACCCACCCGAGAGGAGAATGCAGGACCCCTGAGAGGAGACACAGGGCTGGGGTAAGTAAGAGCGTCCAATTTCACTTGTTTGGCGCAGCGAGGTTACGGTAGGACCAAACGTGGGAGCGGGTTAGCAGAGCACGCCGGGGAGACATCAAGGCAGAGAATTGATTTTCGATTTTAGCAATGAGTCTGAGCAAGTGGAAATATGATACTAAAATGGCAATGGGTGTCACATCGGATTTCAAGGAGAAGTGTGAAATGATGAGAATGGTGTTCACCCGAGCAACACATTCCTGTGAAGCATGAACCATTTGAAACAGAAGTAGCAGAAGGTCACGTGTAAGTTGTAGCCCACCCTCATCGAAGGAGACCTGCACACGTGTTCAAATTGCTGAACCTGCTATAATGAAATGCGGAGCCCAACCAGGCATTAAGGACTAGGAATAGAATATGGCATCGTGGAGGGAAACGTGGCTGGCTGGTATATCCTGAATAAATTAAATTAAAATAGAGAGTCAGTGCTGGATGCTGGATCTAGATGAAATGAAGAGGACTAAAATAAGATGGTGTTCGGGACAAAGACAGAAGGAGCAAGTCGACTGGGACACGGTGGGGGAAAATAAATCATGATTTAAGGATGAGTCGGAAGGGGAGCAAAAAATAAAGGAGAGTTCCAGGAGCTTTCCCAGATTTCGTGTGCGTGAACCTCATGGAAGCCGGTGACAGACCACGACGAAAGGAGCAAGTTGCATAAGTGCGGGGGACAGGGCTTGGGAAGTCACCAGCCCGCCGCGTGCCGGCCTGCCCAGACAGCGATGCCTCACGGACGCGAGGGTGGCTGGGGAGGTGCAGCCCAGCAGGGAGCCACGGTGAGACCCCGTCTGTGTAAATGGAATCCAGTCGTCTGCACGAACGACAAAAGTGTCCCCAGGGTTACAGAGCCAGCCATTAGGGGACAGGAACATCATAAAACTCCGGGAAGGTGTGGGATAAAGCTTGAATAGGAATAAAGGATGACTAGGAATTGAATAGGTAGAAAGGAGTTGGGGAAATATTTCCAATTCAGTAGAAATGACAGAACAGGGGATCACAAGTGACAGACCAACATGGACTGCCTGACGGGGTCATTTGTAGGCCGGCTTTGCAGGTGGAACATTTCCAGGCGAGAAGGAAGGGCCTCGAGATTCCTGGGACACTTGGGCACCCGGTTCTACTCACGGCAGACAGGCGTGTGGCAGCGGGGCAGGCCCGGGAGGGCCCTCACACGGCCGTGAAATAACATGTGCCTCGGTGGAGAAGGTCAACAGGGAAGTCCGTTGGGAGGGACACAGTTGGGGTCCGATGGAACGCCCAGGCTCAGAGTCAGATGAATGGTCTACCCGAGACTCTCTGAGCTTCGGTGTTTCTCTCAGCTGGCCGGTCCCATAACTTCTGGAGGTGTCGGGGGGCCCTGCCTGGGACTAGGCAGGCCTGCAGGGTGAGTGCAAGGAATGGATAGGAGGAGCAGAGGCTTGAAGTTGAGGTTCTTTAAACATGTTAGTTTAATAACCCAGGTGTAATTCTAGATTTTTATTTCACCAGAAAGAAAGGAAAAAATTACAACAGAACAGAAAAACAGGGCGAGATGGGAGAGGTGGTCTGCAGAGGGGGGAAGTGACAGAAATGGGCAGTCCATTGGGTGACGCAAGGAAGTCAGGCGATGAGGCCCCCAGGGACCTTCATGCCCTGCTGGAGGGACACTGTCCCTCACCAGAAGTCGAGGTGTTTGGAGAGGGCTGGAATGTGTCGGATCCGGCATTCGGCCGACCCCCTGGCAGATAGGTGAGAAACTTGAAAGAGCATCATTTTCCATATTTCTATTTAACCTCTGTGAGTTTTTAAAAAGCGACAGCCCTCTTGTTTGACTTTCCTACCTCCAGTGATTTAGACTCCATCCTTCTTTCTCCTCAATTGGCCAGGAGAGGGGCTACAGGGTGGGCAGAGAAATACATGTCCCCAAGGCTGGTAGGGGTCCTTTCACACTGACTGCTGCGGAAAAGCAGCCACAGTCGCTCTGCCTTCTGGGAATCAAGATTGATTTTCCACGTCGGCATAGGTGGAAGCCAAGTGCCCAAGAGCTGAGACTGATGGTGTATCGAAAGGCAGCAGCTTTTCTGGAGAAAGAGTCCGAGGCAGAGCCTTACGGATGCTAATACACGGCTGCTGGTGCCTGGCCCCTGAGGTCACAGGGCGAAGCTCTCCCTGCGTGAACACTGGAAGGTAATAATGAAAGTCGGTATTTACAGGGCAGCGAGCTAGCTGCCAGAGTTCGTGGCATTTATTAACAGAGTCTGCCTGTGCTTACCTTCCCCAGGACTCCAGAGAAAGCGATGATCTTCTGTCTCCTCAAAACGGAGTTCAGGGGCCCCGCCAAAACCTTGTGGAGAGACCATGAGAAGGCTGTGTTATCAAAGACAGACTGGCCATTCTCGGTCCATTTATGCTTAGTCTGAAACCATTGTGACATCACAATTTGAGGGGTGCTCTGGGGCTCACAAATGACACTCACATACATAATCTGGGAGTTCAGAGTGGGGTCTTGGCACCCAAATCCTACCACTGACCCCATCTCTCTGGGGTCCTAACCCAAAGAGCTGGATGCACAAGGGGCAATGGCCAAACAGAAAGGAAAACACCATTTTATTAACCACCATGGCACTGGAGCACGTGACCCAGACCTGGAAGTCTCACTGGGGAAGTCCGCTCCTCCTCCCTTGAATTGGGACTCAGGTTTGCAGAGCTGGCACGAGGCTGACGTGCCTGACAGCTGCCGAGGGAGCAGAGACAGAGGGAGCTCAGATGGAGTCTTCCCAGAAAAACAAATCTAGAAGTTTGGATTTTCTTTAAAGTCGTTCGTGAAATTTCATGTGGATTTGAATAGTGAATCTACTTAAAATATAAGCTTCAGCTTCAATGCCTCCGAACTGGCACAGCATTTTGATCACTAGTGTAATGAATGCCATATTCTATTTAGGCTTCGACGTGAAACCCATTAACGCCTGCGAGGTCTTGGACAGGACGGAGCTAGATAGACACAGAGCTTGTTCTGGGGACTCATGACTATGGAGTGGGCTGACCAGAAATGCAAATTATAATGTCCTAAGGAACAAATAAGCAAATGACTTAACCCAGGCCAACATCATTATCAAAATAACTCTAATTTGGTCTGACTCCGGGCAGGTGCCAGGTACTCAGGGAGACAAAGTATGGACTCCGAAGACTCACTTGACTTGGAGCAGAGCCTTGCCTGTGGGGGAGGGGCTGGGAGAGGCTAGGCCACGAGTCAGGCCCCCGAGTAAGTGGGTAGAGCTCAGGGCAGAGCTCCAGTTCAAGGAAGAAGTTGGAGATGCCTTCAGCAAACCAAGGCCCAGGCATCAGTGGGTGACCACAGTGGGGATGACAGAGGGCAAGATTTGGTCAGTAAAGTTGTCCTGAGGTCTCATCCTGGAGACACTGGAAGCAAAAGCACCGTTAATGGTGGGTCTGAGCCTTCAGATTCAAACTTCAACCAGATTAGCTCTCTCTCACACACAGACACGAAATATAGAGGGAAAAGACAGGAGCACAAATCTGTTAATCACATGCTGAACAAAATCACTGGTATTTACATGGACTGGGAGGAGCCCCCAGAGCTGACACTTTGCTCCCCATTGGGATTCAGAAACATGTGGGCATTTTAGATAAACCAGGGGGAAAGGAACTTATTTGCATCAGGAGCTGAGGAACTCGGAGCAAAGTCGTTCTATAGAGTTCAGGCATTCAGTCCCACCCACTCCCACAGGTAGGAATTCAGCTTTCAGCAGATTTTCTGTCACTTGGATTTGCCTCCCATCCTTATCCTTCTGAGGACGTATGTGTGAGGGGATACGTTCTAAGTAAGAAGTCAGAGGATGACGGTTTTATGGACCGTTCTGTAAGACACCGAAGCCCCTGAAACACCCGCTTCTACCATTACTGTGCAGTAAAGTGAAAGCCAAGGGAGGAGAGAGACGGCCCCGTGTGCCTCCTGTCTACAGGGCAAGCCATTGCTCCCCTGAACCCCAGGAGACTAAGGCAGACGAGCAGAGGTCAAGCCCAGGGTTGAAGCCCACCATGCACAACCTTGACCCCCTCTGCTCATTTCACGCTCTGCCTCCAGAGTTATCTTTCTAGAACAGTGTGTCTCAAAGTGTGGTTTCCTAACTATCTGCAGAGGAATAATTAGATTTGCATTAAGAACCTGTTCATAGGCTAGACCTCAACCAGTGCCTACAGACTCAGAAAATCTAGGTGAATGTCCCGAGAATTGGCGTTATCAACTATTAAGTGATTCTTGTGTGCGCTCAATGTTTGAGGACTGTATTCCAGAGCCTAGATGGTAACGTGGTGGGCTCTCATGCTTAAGGACTTGAACACATTTCCCATTTAGAAAAATAAAAAATAAAAAAATAAAAATAAAATAAAAAAGGGCAGCTCACTGCCATGGTCACTTAATTTTACATAAACATGCTCTTTGAGGCTGATGCAAATCTGACTGGTTTTCAATGTGAAAATAAAATACAAAAACTGTTCTTAGAGTTATTTCTAAACAGAACTTATCTCTAATCCTAATGGAACAGAAATGTATGTGACGATCAGTATTTAATAATTGTTTAACCCTTAGGAATGTATGTTGTCTAGGATTTGAAATTTTCAGCAATCAAAAACTACTATAATTTGTAAATGGAAATACCACAACTAAAAACAGAGTGCTATAAACAGAATGGTGTTATTTGTTTCCAAAGACTATCAGTATACTAGAGGCGATGAGAAAGTATAATAAAAGCAACATACAAGGACTGACCAGAAAAAACCCCAGCCCTAAAGGCCTCTATTTTTTTCTATTACATGGCTGGATACTTTTTGGACAGCCCTCGTATTTCATACAAACTTTGGGGTAACGTTAGGACTATAATCCACACGTTATCTCGGGGGCAGCATTGCAGGGACAAGTGTCACTGGTGAGTATTTGCAGGGCAAACGGGAAATGGTTTAAATGAGTCTCTGTCGTGCATTAAACAGATTCTTACCATTGCCAACAGCCCTCAAGGTCTCTCAAGGTCGCTCACAATCGGATGCGCCCCACAGCCTGTCCGCCCCGTGGGCTGCAATGCTCGACCCACTGAGATATCGCCGCCTCCAGGAGCACGCTCTCTTTGTCTGGCTTCTGTGGATTTGTGGCTCTTTCTGACAGGAAGTCGTTACTGTCTTTGTCTTCTTAGAGAACACTCTCCTTCGAGAACGACTTCTTCGTGGCTAAATCTTATGTTCTCACCCTCCCTGTGAGAAGCAAAATTAGTCCCTACTCTTCCCCACTAATGGTTAAAGTTATGTGTGCATGTGACCGGGCTCTGGTGCCCAGTCGTTTGGTCAGATTAGCCTAGAGGCTTCTGCGAAGGTATTCGTGGATGTGATGAACGTTTACAGTCAGTTGACTTTAAACAGAGCAGATTGCCCTCTAGACTGGTGGGCCTCGTCTAATCAGTTGAAGGCCTTAAGAGCCGAGACTGAGGTGTCCCAAAGAAGAAGGAATTCTGCCTGGACACTGAAACACAGCCATCTTCCCTGAGTTTCAAGCCTGCAGGCCCACTCTGCAGATTTCAGATTCAAGCCTGCAACATCACCTCTTCCCTGAATTCCCAGCCTGCTGGCCTGCCCACAGATTTCAGACATGTCAGCCCCCACAGTCACAGGAGCCAGTTCCTTCAAATAAACATCTCTCTCTGCCACTGAGCAAGGAAGGCAGGTCTGCATGTGCTAGGGCTAGGTCTCCTGCTCGCGCCCTAACCCCAGTCCCAAACACTTCTGGGTTGCAAGAGGGAGACTGCTTTCTCTGCAAACACAAGCAGTCCCTCTGGACTTCTCCCAGCTCTGCATGGCTGCTCATTGGCCCCGCACGGTCATCACTTAGCTCTCTTACCTGCCCTTCTAATCCATAAGCTGCCGAGAACAGTCCCTGTGTCTGATGTGTCCTTCTATTGACCCCCACCGCTCCAGAGCCCAGCTCCATGACCAGGCATTCAGTAGCCCTTGATGGCTGTTGAATTATTGACTAAAAGACTATTTTCCTTTCAGTATCTTTCTCCCAGGCCCCTCTCAGATCCTGGCATTGTCCCCGAGTGACTTTGTGTCCCCTCTCACCTGGAGGGAGAGTTCAGCTGGCCAGAGATTTCACAGCATCGGCTTTCAGGGTTCCACAGAGAGTGTCTCTTGAACAAGGTGAACTTCATTTCAGAGTATTGTCATAGCTCCCTCGCTCCCTCATAAATCCAGGCTGACAGGTTGATCTTGCTTTTGATTGTGAAGTCAGAGTGGTGACTTGCTTTTTAACCTTTTGTTTGGAACGTGGATCATTTCAGAATGAAAGGTCTACGCTTCCCAAGTAGCATTTTAATCAGAGGTGATTGTGAAATGAATGTGAATTTCATCTTTTGTTCAGAGTCCTCTAACTAGCTGCTGTGCACAGTAATGTCTTCTACTTCCTAGCATTTTCTATCATATGAAGCCCTTTCATACACAGTCATAAGAGCTCAATAAACGTTAGCTACTCTTCTTTAATCCTGACAACAAACCTGGGAGGTGGTTATTAATATTAAATTGTGAAGGCAGCTCAGAGAGGTAAGGGGATTATTCAAGGTTACAAAGCTAGCAATTCAAGGATACAGGCATATTTATCTATATGTGAATAGCTACTTTTTGTTATTGAGTGCTTGTTACATGCTAAGCAATTGCTAAGAGCTTGTCATGCATTATATCTTTTAATTCTGGCAATAACCCCATGAAATAGGCACTATAATCATTCCCACTTTCTATCTGGAGAAATTAATGCATAAAGAAGGTAAGAAACTTGCCTGAAGTTGCATAGCTAGTAAGGGGTGGAGACAGATTTCAACTCCCGAGCACCCATACGCGTACCTGCTCCCCGCTCCTGCACGAGCGTGTCTGCCTGTGCAGGTGAACATTTGTATGTGCACTCTGTTCTTTCCTGGGTCTCAGAAAGCAATCCAACAGCTTGCGCCATTAGGGAGAGGCACAGTCAGAAGCTGCAGCAGGCCTGAGGCTCTCCCTGACACCATGGCTGCCTTCCTGAGTCCTGGTGGCTGTCACTTGAACAAACAGGCTCTGAATCAGCACCCGTTTTTCATGTGCTCTGATGACTGGGGCCAGGGAGCACACAGGCCACTGGAATCCAAAAGTAATTTCTACAGCAGATTGCATGCAGTGTCGTGTGCGGAACTAGCCTGCCAGGACTGCTTCAAGGAGTCCTGGGGGTGCGTCTACGTGGGCTTCATGTCCCCTTCCTGGAAGAGAGGGTCAAATCAACTCCCCAATGTCCCAGGCTCCAAACACAGGGAAGGCAGAGGGTGGGGGAGCTGCGTGAGAAAGGGACATCACGGAGATCCCTGAGAGACGGACTCCCTGAGGAGTTCGGGCTCCACCGTACAGATGCCCTGAGGGGGCAAGGGCAGCCGTGCTCAGAGGGTGCCGGGAAGGTTCAGCTGGTCAGGGTCAGGATTCGGCACTTTATCTGTGCTGAACGCATGTTTGCTGAAGAGGTGACTGACGCGGTAAATACCTGAACGACTCGGAAGTGTTTCATTTCAGCTGACCTTTTGTGTATAAACCACAGCTTGACTTCAAGGAGCAACTAGGACCTCCGACTCCCAGTAACTGGGAAGGCGGTAGGGACAATCAGCAGGCCTGTTGGAAGGACCTTGGTCAGTCTTGGACTGTGGCATCCCATCGTCTGCACTCTGGAGGCTTGGAGTGAGCATGGGTCCTTCTCTCCAAAGGAAGCCCGAAAGACCCTTTGTCCCTCTACTTGCCCGGAGTCTGTGGTAGCCATGTCAATGAGACTCACTGTCCTGCCACCCTGAGTCCCACAGCTGGCTCAAGATCGTCTTCTCCAGGGCAGCAGCTCAACTGCTGCCGACCTGCAGGGCCCCGTGGAGTCCACCCGTGTTCGCACTCTGGGCTTCCCATCTCCTCTGGGCTCTGAGTCCCAGGTACCCTCCTTGGCTGAACGTGGCCAGACGCTTTCTGTAGATCACAATCAAGAACTCTAAATGGCACAAGTCGTGTGACTCACTTGAAATGAAAGACCAGTTAAAAAACGAACAAGGCCACGCATCGTGCCCTCACGGTTCCACAGCCCCAAAAACCACACCGCAGAACCCACGGTCCAGGGGCATTAGAATTTGTTTGCTCAGACACGTGGACGTAAGCCTGCAGCTGCCACACAGCTCACTCACAGAAACAGCAGGGGATCAGCCTGAGAGGAGGACTCCCATCTCTAGAAATCCATATTGTTTATTGGAAACAGTGCGTACTTGCAGTGGAAATGAACGCAGCGAAACAGAAGGAACTTGTGAAATCCTCAGGCTCTTCTCAGCGATGACCTCCCGCCAACAGCCCCACAAGGTGTCATGAGCCGTTTGCATGAGGGCAAGTCCAAGTGCAGATTCCGTGCAGGCAAACACTCCCACCAGTCCGCTAGGCCTGGATATGCAGGCTGCGGGGGCTGGGAAACTTCTCCATTGCATAGGCCATCCGGGACCTAAGCGAGTGTAACGTGACTCCTCCCCAAACTGATGCCGATTGGTCCTAGGTGGAATACAGGCAGCAAGCTGGGCCAATGAGAATGCCTGTCTGCATAACGAAGCATGCGCAATGGGAGCCCGGCTGCTGCAGTCTCAGTCTGGACCGCTTTCTCCAATGGGGTGGATAACCTTGGGCACGCTGGCCGGTCCGCCCTCCTCTGTGAGCTAATCTACAGAAGCAAAACTATGGAAGAGGGATGCAATATGGAGAGAGGGGTACTCCTGAATTTGCGACCACTTCTCACTTACTGGGTCCCACCCTCTGCGTTTGTGTCACATCAGCGTGTCCACTAATACTTGCAGCCCATGCCAGTTATCAGGTAACTCATCGTGCCTTTTTCCTACCATTTCCGACAGTTCCTGCCCTCCTGACACTCTTCCGGGCCAAAGAAAGACCTAGGGTTCTGGAATTGTTCCCCTTTCCCCCAACCGGGGTCGGGTAGGAAAGGAGAGAAGGGAGGGAAGACCTGGGCATTCTTCTCTGCTTCTGCGGGCGCCTTTTGAATTCATTTTTTGCTGATGGCACATTGTTTCTCACTTCCTCTCCAGGATGACGGTCACAGAATTATATCCATTCTCTGCAGCATCGTAATACAAAATGTGAGAATGTAAACCCACAGCCTAATTGATTTGCAAGTAGTCAGGGAAGTAGAAAGAATGAAAGTTTTAAAATCGCAATGAATGCTAATATTTTCTCACATTTCCACACTGATGCTTTGGGCTTTCTACTTAATTGAATCAATCTCGTTAAGTGTTTAGGTTGTACCAAAGCATGTCTTAAAGCCACGGACTCTCCGACCAAAGCAGAAGAAGAACATTCTTTAATGTGTACACAACTGGAAATAACCCCTTTATGAGTCTGCTGCCTGGTGTGACTTGGAAACCGCTTTCCATAAAGCCTAAAAAATGGGTTTTCGGCTGGTAGCCATGGCACCTTAACACAGCCTGCAAATTGAAGACAGAAGGTCCTCAAATAATGCTTCATTGTAACATTTGTGAGAACAAAAATCAGTTCCTGGCCAGGGCCACTTTGTGTGGGGTGTGCACACTCTCCCCATGTCTGCAGCGGTTTCTCCGGGTCCTTCCTCTTCCTCTCGTGTCCCAAAGATGTGCACGTGAGCTTCACCGGCGTGTCTAACGTCCCAGGCAGAGCGTGTGTGGGTGTCAGTGGCCCTATGATGAGACGGCATCCTGTCCAGGGTGGGGTCCCACCTCGTGCCCTAAGTGGCAGGATAGTCTCCTGCCCGCCTTGACACTGAATTGGTATAAGAAGGTTGGAAAAGAAACCTCTTACTTGTTTTTATTCATCTTTCTTAAAGTGTAGGTGTAGCTCATGATTATTTCAACATTTAATAGTAGAAGTGTTTTGCGTTGTTATTTGGAAGTTTGATGATGAGTTTGTGACCGGCAGTATGCCCTAGGAACTTAAGTCGTTTATATCGATTAGACAGTGGTAAAATTGGTTTCATTATCCATCGTTTTGCTTAAAGTCACAGCATTCAAGAACCTATTGGTAACGTCAGGTGAGGACTTACTGTAGTGCCAGAACAGGTAAGGTAATAGGTGGATTTAGCAGCCCATTATTATGTTTACTGTAATAAATAATCAAGGAAATGGATCCAGGAGTCACATAAATAAAAGACTGAATCTCAGCTCTACCGTTCACCAGCTATTGGACTTGTTCCAAATTATTCCTATCTGGATTATCCATTTTACCTCCTGTAAAATGAGAAACTACAGTATCAAACTCACAGGGAGGGTAGGGTTAAATAAAATAATGCATGTGACGTGTGACCTGGCCCGTAGTAAGCACTGAATAAATACCATGTCAGTGGTAAGCACTCAGTAAATACTAGGCACCATCATCATCATCACCACCCTCACCATGTTTGTGCGTGAGTTTAACTGGGACCCGTTCTTCCCCCAGGAGGATGGACCTGCATTAGTAGAGGGAAAGTTGTACAGAAAACGGAGATTTGGAATGACAAAGGGAAACTTGATGCTTCATAGTCTGCGCAGATGACCAGCCCTGACTTCTGTTAACCACAACTTTAATGGGTTCATGGATTCAATTTTTTTAAATCACTGTAGTTTAGGAAATCCTCCATGACTGGTTAAGTATATGAAAGCTGCCATCAATCACTCTCAATCATTTGATTCTTCAGAAATCTTCCAAAAGGAAAACAGTATATAGCCCAGGCTTGTATACAACCCGTGAAAGCAGAAGTTGTGATATGTTGCTTTCATTGTGCTTTCACAGCAAATAACGTGGTTTTAGAACTTGTTCTTCCAAAATGAGCATAGAGAGCTTTGAGCACCTCTTGGCTGCACTTCTAGCTAAGGATCAAAGGACCTAAGAAATGGCCCTGAGCTACCACATCTGATTTCAGGAGCTGCAGATACTTCATGGCCAAGGCTAGGTCCTCATGTTACCATGAGACCCAGCTAACCAAACCTGCTACCGTTGGGAGCTGGTATCATTGGGAACCAGGCAAATTGAAGCTAATGCATTGCATTGATTTAATCTTTTTTGATTCACATGCTTAAGAAACTCTTAGGAGTCATACACATCGTGTAAAGGTGCCTTTGATCAGTTTTGGAATATGTCCTCCGCCCCCACTGAAACACTGGGTATCTGGAATCATCAACACTCTAAGAATCAAAACTTCTATGTCCTTCTTTGCTGCATTTGCTTTTCTCCAAAGCCACAACCTTGTGTTTTCCAGGGGAAGGATTAAGTGCATAGGATATTCAAAAATGAAAGACCTTGTTTAATTGTTAGCTATGTATTGGCTCTTAATGCCCCGTGTGGTTCCCAAACTTGGTGAGCTCTTCTGTTTGCCAATGTCTATGGGGCACCTTTTGCTCCCTTAGCATAGTCTATAACTAGAGATGGACCAAGTGACCTCTAATTGGGCCCCTTCCTTCAGTCTTACACCTGACATTGGTCCTCTGGACTTGACCACTCTTTCAGTGACAGAAGAAATGTCAAAGAAATGGAGAATCTCCTAGATTCTGTTTCTGGTCCTTTTAGGCCTTCCAGGTGACCATTCCAGGTATAAGGCACCTCAGACGTACCTTACCACCTCAGTTGAATGTGAACAAAAAGTAGATTAGAAGGTAAGGGAATCAACAGGAGTCAAGAAACCATGGCCCCTGTTTGTTAAGAGTAAAATTTGTACTCTTCCTATGAGAAGACCTCTCCCAAAGCATGGTATGCAGCATTTTTCCTGAAAGTCCGTTCAATTATTGACTCACACAAAGGCCTTTTTTCATAGGTGGTGGAGCCGGTAAGGTCAACAAGGTGTATAGGTAAATTTTAAGTTTCCCCTGAGACACTAGATTGTGTGGTTGGCCTACTGGAGGGGGTAAGACGTGGATATGAGTCCAAGCTTGACAGTGCCTTATGATCAGATGATTGCACACAGCTTTGCAAGCCTGGCTAAGGGGGGTTGGACTCCTGTGTGCACGGGGAGGCCACTGACTGTGCCTATGAAAGAGGATGACATGTTTGCAAAAGATCATCTTGGCAAGAGAAATTCACTTTTATAAATCTCATTCATAAAAATGACAGGTTTAATTTAGTCTATGGAAGCCAAAATGGTCCAGTTGGCAACTACTCCAAGATTAAATAGTTGAGCAGTTGGACCCTCCAGGAGGAGAAAAGAGAGCTTTCCCATCTATTATGTCATAAAGGAACCTGCAGTTTTACATCAGGAGAATCTGTGGTGAAGCAGAAGTTGCTTTAAGAGTTTAAGCCCCAGTTCTTCCATTGATTCCCTGAGTGATTGGGATCAAGTCACTTAGAATTCCTGGGTCTCAGGATTCTTATCAGCAAAGTGATGATAGAAACCTACCCTGTAACACTTAGCTGTTGTGTGGTTGAGATAATCAAGTGAAAATACCTGATAAGAAGACAGAGATGTGTGTGTGTGTGTGTGTGTGTGTGTGAGCTCTGACTTCTGGCTCATTACCCCACCGATGAAATCAGATAGCCTCTCACTCTGTTTTCCATGGCTTGTCTGGACAACAAAAGGTTGGTGGGGAGCTCAAGACTGATTCCCTTCTGTGTGAGGGGTGCAGACAAGCCCCACAGCAGTGCTCAGCAAAAGAAATTGGCGGCTCCCTAATTACTGTGAATTCTCTTGATGCCTATACCATAAACATCTTTTTGTATTGAGAAACACTATTTCTCCACCATCCAACTCTCAGTTTTCTAATAGTAATGACTCTTCTAGCCATATGACTGCCATAAGGGCTGAACAGGTGTGCATATGTGACAAAACCCACGCATCCAAATCGTTCCGACAAAATGTCAGATGTGAACCAAGGAGCAGGAGTCCCTTCCCTCTAGGTGGCTTTGGCTGGCGCTGTAAGCATTGTGAAGATAATGGTCTCCAGGGCAGGCCAAGCGGCCAACATGGCGAGAGCAGCAGATGCCGTTGAAGAGCATGAAGCTCCCACAGAGGTACCTGGTATCACTTTGCCTAAGCCAGACTCATCCTGCCTTTCCTGAGATCTGATTCATGACCCTTTTAGTCTCAACCTCATTAGCATTAAATTTCTGTCATTTGCAAATTTGAAAACTCCTTCACTGCACACCTTGAGCTGCAATCAGAGGTTTTATTGTTTGTAAAAAATTTTAGTGGTCTCTTAATGGCTATTTTTGAGCAAGTATGGCAATTTTAAAACACAGCCCCAACCAAAAATGAACAATCCAATTAAAAAATGGGCAGAAGACCTGAATAGACATTCCTCCAACGAGGACTTGCAGATGGCCAAGAGACATATGAAAAGATGCTCAATGTCACTAATCAATAGAGAAATGCAAATTAAAACCACAACATCACCTCACACCTGTTAGCATGGCCATCATCAATAAATCAACAAACAAGTGTTGGAGAGGATGTGGAGAAAAGGGAGCCCCTGTGTACGTTTGAAAGGATCACAAACTGGTGCAGTCACTATGGAAACCAGTATGGAGGTTCCTCAAAAAATTAAAACT
Organism: Lyroderma lyra; assembly: GCA_004026885.1. Lineage (NCBI taxonomy): Eukaryota > Metazoa > Chordata > Mammalia > Chiroptera > Megadermatidae > Lyroderma > Lyroderma lyra. The sequence continues at coordinate 55,190 of PVJL010004750.1, read as the reverse complement.
AGGGAGTTCCCTGGTGGTGTAGTGGCTTAAGGCTTCGGCGTCAGCACTGTCAACACTGCGGACTGGGTTCGATTCCCAGCCAGGGAGCTACCCACATACCAAAAAAAAAAAAAAAAAAAAAAATTAAAACTAGAACTACCTTATGACCCAGCAGTTACACTCCTGCGTGTTTATCCAAGGAAATCCAAAACTCTAATTCAAAAAGATATATATATACCCCTATGTTCACTGCAGTGCTATTTATAATAACCAAGATGTGGAAACAATGAAAATGCCCATTAACATATATACAATGGAATATTACTCTGTCATAAAAAATGAAATCTTACCATTTGTGACAACATGGATGGACTTAGAGGGCATTATGCTAAATGAGATAAGTCAGACAGACACAAATAGCATATGATCTCACTTCTGTATGGAATCTAAAGAACAAAAAAAACAACAACAATAAGAAACAAAACAAATGGACTCATAGATACAAAGAACAAACTGATGGTTACCAGATGCATGAGGGTTGGAGCGCAGGGTGGAAAAGGTGAAGAATTTAAGAAGTATAAAATAGAGAGATGTAAAGTACAGTATGGGAAACAGTCAATAATATTGTAAAAACTGGTGTCAGGCGCGTGCTAGACTTAATTGGGGCAAACACTTCATAAGTTATATGAATGGCTAACCACTATGTTCTACACTTGAAATTAATAGAGTAGACTCTCAGTTAACCGGCACTCATACTGGACAAATGTAGTCTTATTTCTTTAATTTTTTTTTTGCTAATTTTTTTTTTGCTGGTTACTTGGGTTCTGGTTAATGGTGAGTTTACTGTATAATATTGAATGTCTACTGTAATAGGAAAATTAAACAATAAAAATAACATGGCGCTCACATATTTTGACATTTCTGTCATGAAAAGATAGGTTTATGTCTCCTCCTCTAAAGTCTAAGTGGGCTTCTGGTTGCTGTGACCAGTAGAATATGGCAGATGTGATGCTAGTGATTCCAGAGACCAGTCAGCAAGGGTCATGTCACTTCTACCTGGTCCTGTGGAGCATGCATTCTGGAGGAAGACAGCCATCGTGTAAGTCCAGTTATCCTGAGACCACCATGCTGGAGAGGCTACACATACACCTTCTGGTCAGCTGTGCCCCTCTGAGCTCCCAGCTGACAGCCAGCAGCCTCCCCTGGTCATGTGAGTGAGCCACTGGGAAGTACAGCCCAGGGCACCTTTCGAAGGACTGAAGTCCCACGGGCATCTGGCTGCTGACACCTGAGACATGAAGCGAGACTTGCCCCACTGACTTCTTTGCAAATTCCGGACTCACAAATCTTGAAAGAAACAAGTTGTTTTAAACTCCTAAAGTGGGGGGCAAATTCATATGCAGCAATAGTAATCAGAACAACAGATCAGCTTTAAGGCTCTGAGGCTCTGGGAGATTCTCTGTAAAACTGAGGTAACATCACCCTTACAGGATGGATCGATATGAGAAATTTCTGGTACCTGAGATGGTACCAGAATATGTACATTACTGGCACTCAGTAAACATTCCTTGTCTCTACTACCCTTCCATTAAGAAAGATGATCTAAGTAAAAGATGTTTTACAAGCTGTAATGTTTTAGTTACTTTTCCCTTTTGGATCCACTGTCCAAAAAAGTGTATCCCCAAGACACCCGGTCAATCCTTAATCTGAGGTATATTCGTAACACTTCTCTCGTTGGATCGTTTATCCAGTCTTTTCTTCAGTGTCACAAGTTTTCACTGACTTTCATGTTCCATTTTCTTCACTGTCTAATAAGTTACTTGAAGGCAGGAATAATATTCGTTAGAATATTTGTTTAGCTCCATAAGTAGATTAGTAAGTCATAAATGCTTGTTCAAGTTCAGGACCAGACATTTGAACTTTCAGGGGTTGGAGAAAATCATGTACCTCATTAGAATCAAGAACAGAGTGCCATACGATCTCACTTCCATGTGGAATTTTAAAACAAGCAGACAAACAAAAAACAAACAAAAGCAAAAAGCTAAACTCAGAGAACAGAGAACAGATTGGTGGTTGTCTGAAGCAGGAGATTTGGGGGTGGGGAGGCGGGAATGGTTTAAAGGGGTCAAAAAGTACAAACTTCCAGTCATAAAATAATTAAGTTCTGGAGATAGAATGTTCACATGAGTCCATGGTTAGTAATACTGTATTATGTATTTCAAAGTTGCTAAGAGAGTAGATCTTCCATGTCCTTACCACAAGAAAAACGCATTTTGTAGCTGTGTGTGGTGACAGATGGTAGCCACACTTACTTTGGTGATCGTTTTGCAGTATCCACAAATACTGAATGATGATGTTGTACACCCAAAACTCACACAATGTTATGTGGCAATTATCTCTCAATTGAAATTGAAGATTGTGTCAATTATACCCCCATCAACTTCACCCTATTTAGGAAATAACTAATATAAGACTTTTACGTTTGAGATGATTCTCAAAATGTATTCAAGGGTTGCCGTTCATTCTCCAAAGGCTAGAAGTTCTCAGGAGGAACACACGTGGTTCGTTGTTCTTGTCACCCACACTCCCGCCCAAAAAGAACACCGTTGTTTTGTTTCTTAGACACGGTGTTTTATTATTGTAGTCGTTTATGATTTGGGGGGTCTAAGTGATGTCAAAGTAACCTCTCATAATTTCTCTTAGCTCTCAAGTTAAAAAGTATTCAAGATTTCTGGTGAGAAAAACCACATTATCCAGAGAAACTGACAATAATCATAACAATCTCTCTTTCTCAAGTCAAACATCCCAGATAGAAAAAATCCAAAATACAAAAGAAGTGAAGAATATAGTATGTAAATAGACTAAGATAATGATACCTCTCCCAGCTCTCTCTAACTCTTGGACACTTTAGAAGAAGTTAGGAGATATTTTATGATGGTGGAGGGTATTAGGACTCTATCTGTGGAATTTCTTTTTCATGGTTGAATAATTAAAATAATAAATTCCACAAACAGATTTCAAGTTGGTCAAGCACGTTGGCTTTGGAAAGTGCATCTCCTGAGCAGTGAGCTCTGCACACACCTGGAAAGGTTCCAGACAGCAGTGACCCAGGAGAGCCGAGCACTCAAGTACTGAGCAGCTCTGACCTTCATGTCACCACCGAGTGGGATTGGGGGGGGGGGACCAGAAGTTATTTGTGTGGAGGTTTCATTGCAACTCTTTCTTCTTTCTGTTATGGCTGCTAAAAGCCACGCTGGCGGAACACGGGCTTTTCAGTGTTGACATTTCCTGGTCGAATCAAGGAATTGTGACTTAAACAGTCTCTCTCTCACAGACACAGTTCAGGGTTGTGACAGATGCAGGTGGAAAGCGCTGATTCAACAGGCTGATGGCCCCCCGTAGGCACAGGATCAGGGAACTAGAAGGAATTAATAAAAGGGCCTCCTCCCAGGTCTGCGGCAGGACCAGACCCCAAACCTTCCCTAGGTGAGAAACTTCCAGACGCGGACGCTGAACAGCCCTCTTGGCAAGAGAATTTGGTTTTAAATCTTCATACCTAACTTACCCTTCCGTCCAGGTACTGTTACCTCGTACCTGTGTGCTCTAGTTTAAATGTCTCCTTTTCTCCCCACAGCAGATTTGAAGCCGAACGTGATTTCGTGGTTGTTAGGTCATCAAGTCACCTCTCAGACCTCTGAGAAGCCCTAATCGCCTTCACTTCCCAGGTGTCCTTACTTGGGAGAATTTGTTACATACATATTTTACTTCCATGGAATATCTCACAATAGGATATGGAACTCTTAGGGGCCGGAAATATTGTCCCCACCTAGGGAATCTAATTTACGCCTCAGGAACGACAACGACAAAAGCAGTGGTTTAATGGGCACTGCTGTGGGCAGGATTCTATGGCGGCCAAGATTCCCACCCCCACTCCACGTACCTGTGAGGTGGGCCTGTGAGTATGCTGGGACATCAGTCCCGTTACTGGGTTATAAGCAGCTGACTTTGAGGTAACCAACATGGAGATTATCCTAGTGGTCTTGACCTAATCAGATGAGCGCGTTCTGAAGTCACAGAGACTGAAAGTATGGGCACCGGAGGTCCCGGGGTGTCCTGAAGTCAGCTCAAACACCAGGTTCTTGTTTTCACACAGGAAAGAATTCAAGAGGAAGACCAATCTAGGAAAGCACAGCGAGTTTAGTAAAGCAAAAGCACACACTTGAGAAGGAAGGGCAGGGGCGGGGGGGAGATCAAGTTGCCCCCCAAACATCTTGATTAGGGTTTTCATCTCTCTTAGGGGCAGGAATTTGGAAATGTCACTCTGTCTCCTCCTCTCTGAGGGTGGGATCCTCCTTTTCGCCCTTATGTGGCTGTACCAAACCTCACATGGTGTCAGGTTCGTGATGGGAGTCATGGTAGCTAACTGAAATATAAATGAGATTATGAGGATATTAAAATTAGCTAAAGGTGAGGCCCAGGTCACGGATCCTGGCCCTGTTAGATAAAATCAGTTCTTGTTTATCTCTAGCTGGTGTCCGGTGAGGTTCTTTGTTTGACTTCCTGGAAGAGAGGTGCCTCGTTGGGTATCCTGGGGGGCATGTCAATGCCCTAGGCTGTGTATCCTGCCTCAGTATGAGAGAGACTCTGTGTGTGGGGGGGGATTCTCTCATATGGGCTTTGATTATGAAAGGGGCCACCTGATCAGGATGTGAGCATGGCCTCTAGTTGCTGAGAGCAATACCCAGCTTAAGCGAGGAAGGAACTGAATTCTGCAAACTCAAATGAGCTGGAAAGGAATTCTTCCCCAGTCAAATCTCTAGAGAGATGTGCAGTTAGCCAACACCTTGAATTCAGCCTCCTGAGACCTTGAACAGAAAAATCAGCCATGTAGTGTCAGGATTTCTGACAGAATTGTGAGCTAATAAACGTCTGTCATTTTTAAGCCACTAAGTTGATGGTAATTTGTTGAAAACTAACACAGGGACAAATCCATGTGCTGGACGTTATAATGAAGACATTTCTTACCTCATCTAATTCCTGCAGCAGCCCTTGAGGTAATCACTATGTTTATGGTTAGAATAGGAAAACAGGTCTGGCTCAAAGGACATGAGCAGCCAAGATTGATTCATTAAATACTGCAAATTTCACTCTCACTGTTTTACTGTGCTTCACAGGGTTGTGTGTTTTACAAATGGAAGGCAAAACCCTCCACCAGAAAAAAAACACTACGACTCACTTTACTGAGATAACTCGCGTTATTACGGTGGTCTGGAGCCAAACTCACAGTATCTCTGAGGGATGCCCGCACTTGAACTTGTAAATCCTATCTCCAAGCGATGCTCTGAATTGCTTTTCCTGTCCTCGGAGTTTCAATGGTACTGGCTATTGTGGGTGCCCTTTGGTAAAGTGTTTTGATCCAAACCATTTGGCTTCTTACAGGTACGAGCCACCGAGGAGGCTATTTTCCATTTAATTCTGCTTTTGCAAAATCGAATGCAGACTTGAGTATTACAATGACCAAGCTTAAACTCTTCCATAAAATATAAACGGGATAAGATAGCTCTGCCCTTCCTATTTAAAAGACGAATGTTGTAACTAGTGAACCTACAGGCTCAAGGCTCCCACCTTGGCCCGGCCAGCACTCACGACCCTCCCCAAGCCTGCAGATTCTGCTCCTGGGGGTGCTGTACTGCCACCCGCAGGCTTAGTTCCTACTTAAACTCTTGTATCCTTCCCAGGCTAAGAAAACATAGGGACTGATGGATCTGTGGTTTGAAGCTTTAATCAAGTCAGCCTTGGGCTGGACTCATCCTGGCTCGGTACCCAGGAACAAGTGAATGAGTCTTTGTTTTCCTTAGGACGACATCTTTTCCTTCTCTCCGAGTTCCATTTATGTGATTACCTCTGAAACCTGTCACACAGTCCTTCAAGGAATTGCTCTATGTTCGACAATGCCAGAAAACCAGTCTTTCCCTCCCCCAAACACAGGAGGGCTACAAAGGTTCCTGAAATCTGCCCTTGTGGCCACGTGAGAGAATAAGGAAGGCCCCGCGAAAGTTGTAGAAAGAATTGCAGACTGGGAGTGGAAGGAAGGGTGGGGGGACGTGGCATCGTGGATATGAATACAGAATGGAAAATGGCATTAAATTGCAATGGAGAGAAAGAACACATGAGAAAAGAGAAAAGCCAAACAATTTTCCTCAAAGCACAAAGGAGATTTCAGGGAAACCTGTAGGCATGGAAGACACAGCAGCAGGTTCAGGGAAACTTTATAGCAGTTGAAGTTTCCAAGTTTTACTATTTTGCATTTGAAGGGGAGACAGGTGGGAAGGGGAGCTCTTAAAGAGGCTGCACATAAATCTACAACCAAGTCACATGTCCCTCTTGAAGAGCATTGTTAGTTCAGGAATCAAACCCTTAGAGACTTTGAAAATATTAGATGAAGGTAATGAAATTATAATAATAATATAATGTCGAACATTATATACACTATGTGTGGTACTAATGATATACTATTGCACATTTTTAACACTAATAATATTCTAATAATAAAATATTGGACATTTTGAACACTATGGGTAAGCACTGTTCTAAGAATTTTAACTAATTTAATTTCAACAAAGCTCCTCTGAATTGCTTCCTTAGTTTATGCCCATTTCATAGATGAGGAAATTGAGGCACTGAGAGCTTAAGCAATTTGCCCAAGGGATGGACAGGGACAAAGACGAGTGAAGAGCCCAGTGTGGCATGAGTGTAGGAAACGAGTGGGGAGGTGACAGAAGGTGAGCGTGGAGAAGTGATGTGAGAGAAGATTCTAGGAGGTTTACAGGCCGTTGTAAAAATTAGGCTTTTACAGTGAGTGAGATGGTGAGCCGTGAGAGGGTTTCGAGCAGAAGAGAGATGTGATGTGACTTAGATTCAGAAATCGTCCTTCTGGCTACTAGATTGAGAAGAAATCACAGGCAGGGACGGGGGGAGGGGGAGGGGCGTGTATGTCCTGGGCAGCTGAGGGAGGGGGCCAATGCAGTGACCCAGTCGGGGTGGGATGTGGCTTGGTCCCTAAACTAATGCCAATACAGATTCACTGTACTTGACTGGGCCCATCTATACGTCTACTGACTGGCCAGAGAGAGGAGGCGATGGAAGATGGTAGCTAACACTGCTATACCTTTATTGCAATGATACGTGTTTCTTAATTACCATTTCCTACATATGGACACACCTGGCTGAGTGTTTTCTATGTGCATCTCAGGAAATTCACAGTCATCGTATGATAATGAATGTGGCAGTGCATGTTTCACAAAGCCACATCATCTGAATTGCTTTGGAACCAACCCGTAGGGTGTGTGTGTCAGTCACATATGCCTCCTGCCACTAAACATAAGAGAAGAGGCTCAGAGAGCTTGGAGGTCAACTTGTCGTGTATCTATCATGTGAACTGTGAGTCAGAAGTCTGTGCTAGCCCCACCAAACCCAACTTCCCAACCAGGCTGGTGCCGAGGTGCATCTCAAGGCGAAAGTGAAGCAGGAGGCTGCCATTGCCAGGATGAAGAGAAGTAAGCCCACAGCAATCCTGTTGCCTGGCATGTGGGCACAGGATCTCCCTCCTGTCACCATGGCCTTGGTCTTGGTTCTCAGCGTCTAAATCACGTGCGTTGAAAGGTCCACTTTGCTACAAGTTGCAGATTACTACATAGAAGACCGGTTAAGGGGAAGAACATCCAAAGAAATTAATCTTAGAAGTCAGCTCTCAACAAAGGCTTGTTTCTTTCCTGAGATGATGTTAAGACTCAGAGGAGCCTTTTTTGAAAGAGCTCGAAGCATTTCCTCTGCTCACAACAACTCCGAGAATCCACAAAGCCTCCACACCCCATCAGCTTTGCTCTCTGACACAGGAAAACCTAGCCTGTCCTTCTGTTTTCTCTTCGTTCAAAACACGGTGGCCTAACTCCATCTTTTCTTGGTTACGTTTCCTTCATTTCTCAGCTGTTAAATAGATCATCTCTCTAATGACAGGGCCAAGATTAAGGTGAGGGACCGGACTTGAGCACAAAATTTGGAGACAGGGGTGTGGGGCGGGGGGAGCCATTAAAACCAACAACAACAACTAGTAACTGAGATAAATAATATTTTAAGGCGATGCCTTAAAAAATCAAACTTAATGCCAAAAAATCCATAGTGACTCACATATGAAATGTTTAAATAAAGGCCGTGTAAGTGCTACTGATTTCTCCTTTTGCTTTAGGCTTCGACGTGGCTGGGCACAGCACCGGTAAACCATACCGTCTCCTGGTGCTTTGGGCTTTCATGTTCTTTCTGCATGTCACGTTCAGGGTAAGCCAGAGGTGGTTTCTCTCACGTGAGGCCGAAATCCAGGAAGAATAAGAATGAAGACAGGAGAAGCATTGTGTCTTGTGGACTGTATTGGGCACAGCATGCTTTCGCTTTAATGTGACACGTCCCCACAAAGCATCACGGAATGTAACCTGTCATCAGCTCCGTCCCCATCCCACCGAGTCACAGCGAGCAAGCGCGAGCTCCTTGCGCTGGTAGCTGCAAGGCTGCAATGCGGCATATTAAACCAAGTCGCTGGCCTGGAAGCCCTGCCCCGGCTCTGACCCGAACGCTGCAAGTAAATGCTGATTATCTGGAGATGATAATGACAGGAGCTCTGAATAAACAAAGCCCGCCCGGCAATCTCGCAGCTAACACAGCGCTGGGACCCTCCGGTGGTGGTTGTCCTCAGCGCAGTCGCTTGAGCCATTAATCAGAGGGTAGCGTTTCCTCTGATTAAAAGGTAGATACATTCTGCTGGCTGCTAACTTCAGGGCCCGTGTGAACAGAGCTGAGAGTTTTACACAGAGATTACTTGTGTCCTTGCCCTGCCCGGGGCTGACTCCCACAGCTGTTTTGGGGTTGGCTGGGCCAGTTTTTCCACGGGAGAAACGGGATGAAAGATGAAGTAATTCAGCTAAATCCTGAGCAGCTAACCATTTCCTTTGGATTCGATGTTCTTCCTCGTGTTTTGGAATCACAGAAACATACTTCAATGTGGTTTCATGACATCCACGTGTCATTCCTCCCTGTAAACAGGTGTAAGGGCCGACCTCACCGGTTAGCAAAATCCACACAGTCACTGCTTGAGCTGACCCAGGGCGCTTGTGGGGCCCCGCAGCCCGAGCGAGCTGGGCCTTTGGGTGTTTACATGCTCATCAAGCCTTATGGCTGGGTGGGACTCTTGCAGGGGAGCAACTTAAGAGCCTTGTTGAGCTGCTCATACAAGACATAATGGAGAAGTGAGGAAGTAGCAGATGAACCTGGAGCATAGCTCCCTGCCTTCTTCTGGCCTTGCCCTTCAAGCTGTGCCATGCATCCAAGCAGCATCGCCGTTACCTGGGAGCGTGTCAGAATGGTAGACTCGCAGGTCCCACCCTAGACCTACTGAGTCGCAATGCGCCTTTTAACTGCATCCCCAGGTGATTCTTTTTTTAAAAAAATTTCAGTTATAATTGACATTCAGTATGATTTTATGTTAGGGCAGGGGATTTATGTTATGTGGGATCAGACATTTGTATAATTAATGAAGTGAACCCCTCGGTAAGTTTAGTGCACATCGGACACCACACGCAGATTTTGCAATATCATTGACTCTATTCCTCATCCTACCTTACATCCCTGTGACTCTTCTGTATTTCTTAAATACTTTACCTTTTTTACCCAGCCCCCAACCTCCCTCCCTGGGCAACCAGCAGTGTGTTCCCTGCATCTAGGAGTCTGTTTCTGTTTTGTCTGTCCATTTATTTTGTACTTTATATTTCACATATAAGTGAGATCATATGGTATCTGTCTTCCTCTGCCCGACTTAACTTCACTTAGCACAAAACCCACGAGGCCCACCCATGCTGCAGATGGTAAGATTTTGCTATTTTTTATGGCAGAGTAATATTCCACGGTATGCTCACGCACTACTGGGGGGACATCAAGGTGGTGCAGTCACTATGAAAAACAGTATGGAGCTTCCTCAAAAAATTAAAACTAGTACTATCTTAGGACCCTGCAATTTCCATTCCTGGGTATCTATCCAAAGAAATCCAGAACACTGATTCGGAAAGATATATGCACAGTGGCGCATAGCTGGTGTCTTATTGACAGTTTTCACACTTTTTCCCTTGGGTTTATTTGGCACTTGTAAGCCCACATAGGTTTCCTCCAAGTAAATATGAGTGTCAACGATAATAACAACAGCTTCCATTCATGGAGTGTCTGCGTCATACAGACATTGTTCTAGATGGCTTGAATTACCTCTTTAAACCCACATGGCCCCACAAGGAGACATTATCCCATTTTATAAATGAGGAAATTGAGACACAGGCAGTACTCCTTCAAATTTCCCCCCAACCCTTTCTTTTGTCTTGATTACTTCGTTTGAGTAAATAGGTAGGTGTTCTCGCTGGTGGTTCCTCTCTGCCTCAAAGGCCTACTTTACCTTTGGGGAATGACTCACTTGCAAAGAAGAGTATTTATAGCTTGACACCAATGAATAGAAAAGTCTTCCTTCCCTTCGTGCCCACAGTTCAGGTAAAAAAGCTTTTCTCCCTTCCTACTAATTACTCATCGGCCCCCATGTACAGAACTTGGGAAGAGACAGGATGCCTGATGTAGGAAAATAGAACATTGTTTTCCCCCAGTTAAAGGCAACCCCCTGAGGTGCCCTGGCTCGTTCCTTTACGTAGATGCATTGGTGGAGATCGACCTGGTGTCTTCTGATACTGTAATAACTCAGGGAAGTGTGTTTCACAGCTGAAGGCACACTCACAGCCACAGGAGACAGTGTCAGGGGTCTCGAAGTACAGCCCCACCTGGGTGGGATTAAAACCATAAAATTTATGTGATGCCTGAAGTTGTATGTTTAAAAATAGAAAGCATGCAAATTCTTACTACTCTCCAACAATATGTCTTTGTTTTATTGTAAGGATGACTTCAGTTCCATAAGAGATGGAATTACCTAAATTTTCATGTCCAAGTTTTTGGATGGAATTCAAACTCCTGGATGATGTGCTGTGTTTATTGTGTGGCTTTCAGTATCCCTGGCATGCTGCCATGTGTGCCCGAACAGCCGATCTGAGGAGATTACAGTCCCCTGATGGCTGTGCGAAGTAACTGTCATGGAGAACGAGACAGTCATTCAAACAAGGCAAGTGCCCGAACGCTGCGCCTTCCGAAGACTTCAGAGTAGCAGTGGACGTATCTGCTGCTTGGCTTCTGCAGTCGTAGCATCTGTTTACAATTAGAGACCCACGAGGTTGTGTCACGGTCACCGAGGCAGGTGCTCTTGGTGAGTGAGCTGCACAGCCTCTCAGTGACCACTCTTCAAACAAAACCTCTTACAAGAGCTCCCTTCCCTTGACGTTTTTTAAAACCAACATTGTTATGCGATCTTGTCGTGCACATTACTTTAAAAAACTAGTTTGTTGCCTTATGGAGCAATACGGGGAGGCCACTGAGTCAGCTAGATATATGTATTGTTCTCTGCAATAATCTTAAAATAACAACTAAATGCATGCAGGTGACTACTCTTTTACCACAGAGCCTCCTCGACAAAGGAATACCAAATCCTGTCACGTGGGACAGAGTTTGGAACTATGCTTAGGAGCCATCCGTTACCGCATCGGGAAGTTCACGGTTACTTGGGAGACCAGGCAATGACATTGAACAGATGTATTTGTTACATCTTTGAGCCTTGGGACCCTTGTAATTCTTCTTGTCGATGAAGCTATATTTGGTTATGAGAGAATTAGTCAAATAATGTATTTGGCTTAAGGCACTTAAATAATGCTCACTTAAAAATTTGAGAAAGGATTATTGAAAATGTCCTCGCAGTAATTTGGAAGGCAATCTGCACATATATTTTTATTTGGATGAATAGTCATTTTTGGATAAGGAAGCTGTAATGGGGAGAATTGGTGAGATGGTTGGCCTTCTCCTGAGTTTTGAGGTTCGGTGTGTACAGGAAGGCATTGGTGAATGTCACGCACCCCACGATTTCCCGCATTGCCTTTCACGGCCATTCTAAACCACCCAGGCTTGGGTTGATGTCCCTCTGTCCAATTGCTGTGCAGTGGTCCCAGGTAGGCACCCCACCATCGAAGGATTCGCATCATATGTCTTCTCATTTGGATGTTCTGGGTTCTTCCTTTTAGCTGCTAAGATCAGGCTGAGCTTGGGAGGTAAAATGAACAGGATAACAGACTCAAATCAATTCTCTCCTGAGCAGGCTTGTGTCCACATGCTTCCTCCTCACCCTGGCGCCCGGAGCTGGGAGAGGCAGCCGTGCCAGGAGCCCAGGCACCTTCTGCCCTTGGTGCTCAGGGTGCAGCCAGCTCCCCGAAAGCCCTCCTGCTCCCCGGGACCACTTCCTGGCCTGTTTTCCTTTCCCAGGGACAAAGCCACCTCTTGTAGAAGGCACACTCAGCCCCCAATCATACTACCCTGATTTCTATTTCCGACCAAGTAGGAGAGAGAAAAAGGACCCACGTGTTTGCTTTTTAAAATCTTGCTCATTTTGGAACCCAGGATTGGTGTCTAAAATGGGGCAGGCATTTAACCAGTGTTACAATGTGAACAGCGTAAGGCAGGGCCCCTGAATCCCAGCTGCGCTGGGTCCTGTGCCAACCTGGTTCTCTGCGCCTTAGAACGGAGAGACTGGAAAGCTAGGAGCCCCACATCGAAGCTCCCCCGCAGCTAGAGTCACAGATGCCGTTTAGGTGCCTCCGGCCCAGTGCCCTTCGGCGGCATTTGGGCGTGAAGCTGCGCTAAGTGGGAGGAGGCACGAAGCGTCCCTCCGGCGGCTGTAAGTGCCCGGAGGCCGTGCAGGGCCGGTTAGCGGCTTCCTACCGGGTCGGCTCGCTCCGGCCAGCTCGGGCAGAAGCTCCGCATCGCTGCTTCGGGTCCCCGGAAGCCACAGCTACAGCCTGCTTAGCCGTTCTGTAAGTCACTCAGCACACCGCCCTAAAGCTGTGCGTGCGCGAACTGCTGCCTGCGACCGGGGCGCCTGCGGCGTGCTCACTGAGCGGCACGACCCCGCAAGGACGTCTCCGTGCACCCCCTTTCCCCTTCCATCCCTAACGTGTTCCTGTATGGCAGGGCCCTGCCTTCGTGGCTGTTGTGGTGCTGAACTTAGAAAAATAAACAATGAGATGTTTCCCTTCGTCGGGCCGGTGTTCACGGTCAGTGCTTCCCCGGGCCCACAGCGCTGAGGACACCTGGGCGTGGGTGCGTGCGTGTCACCGCTCCATGTCGCCAACCTGCTCGGGGCAGGAGCCCACACCCACTTCCGCCTCTAGGCTGCACGTCGGCTCGGTGTGTGGTCCATTCCGGCCCTCCTAACGTCCCTGTTCGGATATTTTTAAAACAAAGCAGAGTGAAATACTGTGTGGGTTCTTTTCTCTTCTGGATTGTATTAATAGAGGAATTTAATGCAGTACACAACCATACATGTATATGTAAAAAAATCTTCAGAAGCGCTTAAATGTTTTCGAAAGGAATTTCCTACTATATTTAAAAATGACAAATAAAAAAGGGATCCATCAACATAGAGCTACACATGCTCGAAGTCCTTCCAAAAGCCTCTGTCCCCACCAGCTACGCAGACCTGCGGTCACCTTTTACTCCTCGGCTCAACGGGCAGCAAATTTAAGTGTCGTCACCAATGACTCATACTCAAGTTCTTAAAATCGAGCTTGTTGCCCTGTCTATGACCCCGCATCTTTGTGTCATAAGCTCTTCCTCCCGTGTTCTCCCCTAAGTTCTTCCTATTGACACCTTCTGTCTCCCACGTCACCTGAGGATTGCTCTTGCCCTGCGACCACGTCTTTCTACACGAGAACCCTGCGTTCTGCCAGGTGGCTTTCCACGGGCTTGCAAGTAGCCAACCCTTCACCATGACTGTGCAAGACCGCAGACTCGCTTCAGCTGCCACACTTCCTGAGCGATACTGCTCCAAAAACGAATGGAAGGATGCCTTCCTGCCTCCATCTGGGGCACGACTTGGAACCCACGCAAAAGCGACTGAAGCCTCACGTGTCCCACCATGATCTCCTGAACACGGCTCCCTTCTCTGCCTCGGGCGGAAACTTGCGATGGAGTTTGATGAGGAAATGTATGCCAGCTATTCTCTGGTGCCTTTGACCTTCGGTTCCCCACAAGCTTGGGCCACAACCACCTTCTTCAGCCAAAAATAAAGGCCCTGAGACCAGGTTAAATAGCGTCTCAGGCCCACCTTTCATTCATAAACTCCAGGGAAGGACCAGCCCTAAGCTCCACCCTCCGTCACCACTACTCAGTTACTTGAGCAGCTGCATTGTGCTCGGTACCAACGATCCTGAGGAATGGTCCTTGCCCTTAAGGCATCCGTCGTCTAACGGAGATCAGTTAGAACGGCCACCTTCAAGGTGCACTAGAGTGCGTGTGAGAATCAGGAAACGACTTGGGTCCAGGAGGGGGCCATCAGGTCTGAGCCCCTGAACAAAACCAAAGCACATGGAAGTTTCTTTTCCCTTTTCTTAGCTACAACATAAACATAGCTAGTAGGGAAACGTGAATTTTAGACATCGAACCGGAAAAGATGGACTTAAAGTAGCCTACCTCTTAAAGCAAGGGGTGAGACCCCTGCCATCACACAGAGTCTCAGGAATTGGAGCGTTTACACGGACTCAAGCTTTAGTGGGAGTTGAATTACTAGAATGCTCGTAATCATAAGGCAGAGCCAAAGCAGCGAGAGGCCAGGACTGCAGCGCAGGGCCCCAGGCCCTCGCCTCCCGCCGGAAGATACACTTTGACCCAGATTACCTGATGACATCTCTGAAGGGTGTATGCAGAGATGTCGCTTACACCACAAGCTGCTGATCAGTCCTGCTACATCTCTGTTTTATACGCAGATAGATATTTAGCTTAAATGATATTTCCAAGGAACTGTGCCTGCTAAATACAAGAATTCCAGGTTTGATTTTTTGTAAGTAATCCTAGAGACATCAGCTCTATCCTGTGAAAAGTCTTCCATTGGTCTCCTGCAAACAAACATTATTATTTTCCTGGAAGTCTGTCCACTGGGTAACCTTCTGTCTTTGTCAGAGGCTTCTCCCCAACCCCACCATGAAGACAGACACGAATTGGAGGCCGGTCCCATTGTACTTCTCCTACCTCCTAGAGGACTTGCAAATCAGATGGTCACGTGTGCGGACACCAGTCCGTCCCCCAGCTCCGGGATCTAGAACAGAACGTTAAGCATTAATGTGGTGGTTGGGAAAGATGTGTAGAGAGGGCTTTTGGAGTGCTGTATCTTTCCTCCTCTCCTCGGGGAGAGAGGTGCTTTGCTCGCCCAAAAGTCAAAGAAGTGGGACCTCAGAGAATCACTTAAAGCTCCCACGTGTTCTCTGGAGTTTAAGGACAGTGGGGTTGGTAGCTCCTGCTCAGAAATGTTCAAAGTAAGAGACCACCTAGAGTTGGCAGTAAGGAGAGGGAAGGAGATACAGAGGGTAGGAGCTATAGTCCCACTGAAAGAAGAAAACTGGACTTGACTTGTCCTGAAGGAGACATTACCCAACAGGGATTAGAGGATCCCAACAAAGGGATCCTGAGTGGAGTAGACTGGACACTGGACACTGAGGGGAATGTTGAGAGAAACCAGCTGAAGAGGCATTGAGCCATCATCCTCACAGAATTTTAGCTACAAGATGCTCCATGGCTGTGGTTCTTAAAAAAATACAATCCACCGAAAGCATCTGAGAGAGAAAGAGCTGGTATTTTGGCCTCTGTCATCAGCAGAGGCTTCACAGTCAGCTACACCGCGGTGTCGGTGAGACCCGGTCGTCTCTGTCCCTCACCCACCCTGTAGTCACCGTGGTGGGAAAACCAGTCTGCAGAGAGATGACCACACCCTCCTCCCTCACCGAGTCAGGTGCAAGCTGGGGACAGGCAGGAGCTTTAAATCGATTATGAATTTGAAGGTAGGTATGAGAAGAACCTGGATTATAACACAATTCGTTAATATGCGAATATGGCTGAGAGCAATATGGGAACTCTCTAAAATTTCATCTAGACTCCAGAAAGAGAAGGAGGAGTGGGTGCAACGCCAAAGCTGTAGAAAATAGTAAGGTTACTGTCTGCAAGCATCTGAGCAAGTTTTGATTTCCATTGAGTTCCCCATGCACACCAAAACAATTGTTTTATTAGTATTTCTACCCGTGGGAATGTGTGTGCATCTGTACTTCTGTGTATAATCTGTGTGTATTCGTGTGCTTAAGTTTTCCTTATCCCTTGCCCTTGTTAGTGAGAATTAACCAGTAATACACATCATGCTTGAGAAACTATAATATATAGTTCCTTAGGCAAGGAGTTTGGGAGAGGAGCAATATTTATTAATTTACATGCAATTTATTTTCTACTTATAAGAAAATGATTCCTTAAAAAATGAGAAAAATGAAGTGATCTTTAAAGTAAATGCTAGATAATTGAAACTTTAATTGAGGAAACTGCAGAGCTCATTAAGCATTGGGACCCTTCGTGACACATGAGCATCATCTGTTTTCATGGATAGGGAAGGGCAGACACGATTCATTCTGAAGATGATCTGTCCCAAATCCTCAGCCATCTTCAACAGAAATAAAATCCAGGGTTTCTCAGACTCTCAGAAATGTGCTTCAAACAGAAATACAAACACTTCTCTTTAATGCAAGTTTAATAAAATGTTTAGGTTTGATTTTCAGTTGTCGGTGTCCCTTGGGCTTCTTTATTCCGATAAAAGGCTCCGATTCCCTTTCCCATCAGATGCAACCGTCTGCATTCCTGTGTCTCTCACTGGAATAGGCTCCTGTCACTTCCCTTTTGAGGTCGCACTTCCTGGGAGGACTCGGAGAATTCCAGTGTAAAATGATTCCCCTTCTCTGCAAGGAGAAACTAGAAAAAGGTATTTAGAGGGAAATAAGAAAAGTTCTCATTATTTCTCTAGACACTGACCACAGAAGCAAGCCCAAGTGATAGAAAAGAAAAAACCTTTTTTGCTAAACGTTGCAATGATGATTGATAAAGGACTGATGGCTCTTGATGTAGAAGATTGTCATGTGGCTTTATCTGAGAGACCCTAGTGATGTCAACACCGACTCATCAGCAAAAGCAGCCGATCCTACAGACTAAGATACTGCTGATTTGCTTTCTTCAAACCAATACAATATAAAAACAAATACTTTCACCATGTATAGATTCAAGAAACATACTTTCAATCTGATAAGTTTTAAGAAACATTAGAACAGATGAATGTATTCTGTTTCTTTTTATCCAGTAGTCCTTATCTCATGATATAAAGTTGTATTTTTAATATATTGAATAAGTTAGAGGGAAATAATGATTACATGTGGTTGACTGTTAGTTTCCTGGTTTCCTTTGCTTTTCAGATTATTTTTGTAATGATTAACACCTCTTAAGCGTAAAAATCTATAATATGGACATTCCACAGCAGAGACTTTCAGAAGGGCTTCTCGCCCAATAATCATTTAAATGAGCTTTCTTGGACTCAAGCTATGGAAACAGCACTGACAAAGCTGGTGTGCCAGGCAGAATTCCTGGCGTTTGATGAACAGTGAACCAAGTGTGATTGAAGCAGATTATAATATATAATCACATATTGGATGAACAGATGCTTAACTAGAATCTAGCATCGGAAGCTTTCTGCTCATCATTCACAACTCAAGTTTAACAACAAAATCTCCAAAGAAAAATAGATTTTCAGTCGTTGTAGTCTCTACGTTTAGCCTGTACGTCAGTGCATTCTTAAAAAGCGGAAATTGTTTAAATGACGGGTTAAATAATGGGTGACGTTTTGATGAAGTAGGTCATGGGCTGGTTGAGGGCTATATGTCTAGTTTGGGTTGAAAGCCATTTTCACATCTTCCTGTATCTGAACCCCTTTCCTTGCTGATGGCCTTCATCATTGCCACTCCCCACGAAGTGGCATCTGTTGACCCTAACAGGGAAGCCCTTTAGATTTTTTCCCTCACATCCAGCTGCACTTAAATTCTTCTAGTTGCTTTTCCTCCACCCCATCCCCACCCCACCCCACCCCCCAAAAAGTTTGCACAAATATTGAATTTTGAGAAAAGGTCCATGTTTGAAAAAGTGAAGGGAGATACAGTTGTAAAGAGCAAGCTTACCACGAGTTGGCCATACCTAGAGCATCGCGCGTGAACCTGATTACAACCAACGATGCTTGCTGTGTGGGAGAGATGATATAACAGCAGGAATGCACATCACACTGTCCTGCCCCTCCGTTCAGATGAGCCATGTAGCACATACACTGGTCATGCATGCATGCGTACATTCACTGAACACGCTTCTGTGTTTATCTGCATTTCTATACGCATGCGTCTCTGTGGGTGCCGCACACACTAAGGGGCGCCTGCTTTTCTCAATGGGATTCAAGAACTGCTTTGTCAGATTTTCCTAGTGCTACAGCACGCAGGCCTTCCCCATTTCTGCCAGGGCTAGGACCATGGAAGTCCTGTGCGTGTAGGGGAGCGCGAAGGGTCCCAAGCAAAGAGCACTCGTTCACTCAGTGTTATTTTGAGTGTTCGCTGAGTGCCAGCTCCTGATTGAGGCCCATCGTGAGGAAGAAGACGTGCAAATTTGCAGGGAGGACATCCAAAGCCTGACTGAGATGATAGTAACTAAGCACCGAGTCACGAGACGGTGTCAGTAAGCCCCCTGCCAGCCCTGTGAGAGAACATGAAAATTAAAGTTGGTGGCAGTTCAGAATTGAAGGAGTGAAATATATTCCTAATCGTCTTTGCTTAGAGAATGGTAAGCAATCTCCGCCCAGGAATAATCAATGGTCAAACCTAAATGTATTCCTGTGTATTCACGATGAGTTGCACTGTGTTACTGAATTGTTTGGTAAATTGAGTTCATACGGGTGTGATGAAGTCATCTCCAAGTAAACTCCTTTTCGCCCTGAGCCCTGAGAAAAGAACATCCAGAAGATTTAGGTTTTCCCGGATGTAATTAAATCCGCACAGCTCTACTAATCATTGCCACGAGTCTAGTGCTTCGACACAGACAGCCCACCCCTGGTGGGGTCTCCCTGGACCCTGACTCTTGGGGGAGAGGCAAACGGAGGTGAGCCTATCTGCTTCCCAAGAAAAGATGGTCTTAAACCGAGTCCGTGGCTACCAGGCGAGATCGATAAAGCGCTGGTGTGGGTGGTGATAAGAGTTTCAGACGCTCCGAAGCCCATGAGTCATCATCATTAATTTAGCTCCACATGCGTGTAGGCAGAATAATAGGGTTCAGACAGGCCTCTGAAGGGAAGATCTATCATATTGATCAGGAGAAGCAGGCAGAAGGAAGGGCTTGCGGGTCTCCTGTCTCACAGGGTTATGATGCAGTGAAAGGCAATCGATAGAGCCCTTCCACCTGACTGAACGGCCCGCTGGGTGGAGCACAGTCTCACGTCGTGACCTCCTCCTGTATCAAATCCCCTTTTAGTCTGACCCGGGTGGGCATTATGTCACCTGGACCTTCTTTAACCCTGAGGAAGGGGACTTCTGCTTGACTCTTGAGTCACCTCCCTCCTTGGTGCTTCATGCTAATCTTTGATCTTGGAGCTTGGGTTTCTCAAATCTGTCAGCCAGTTTCAGGTTAAGTTCTGCCAGATCTGAGTCTCTGTCCTCAATGTCTGTCATTCCTATATCCTTCCTGGGCTTGAAATCTGGCCTCTGAACCCCAGTCAGTGGCTGGGCACCTGCTCAAAGACTGTCATGCATACTTACCTGCATGTACTGTCCAATGTCACCTGATATTAATTCTAGGTCATTAAGCTCCGGTTGGGGATTACCATCGCTTCAAGTTGGAATACAGATACTAGTTCTGGACCAAGTGTCACTGGCGGTTTAGAGCTGCTCTTACTAGATGTTAAACAGCGTGTGGTCCTCTAGGTGGCTGCTCAGCTTCTGCAAATGGGTTGTTTTTCACTTTTGTGTCTTTTCGTCTATCTGGGGTAGTCACTTTATCAAACCCAGTCCTGTCATGGGATATGGGAGATGCAGGTTGTCCTTGACCTTAAGAAGGCCCATTAATAACAGCAACTACAATTTAACATATTCTTAATTCAATGAATATCTTCTATTGGTTACTATACACTGAGTTAGAATCAGACCACCAGCGACAAAAAAGGCAACATCCCCACTCTTGTGAGGCTTATATTTTGAGGCATGCATGCACACATGCATGTGTGCCATTGCTGTTGGAAAGAGGGGGCAGACAATAAAAACCAACGTCAGGTTATAAATAGTATGACCAGGTGGATCATTGTAAGCGGGACAGAGAACAACAGTACTGTCCCATTTCAAATGGTACATAAGATCAGCTTACTGACACCGTGAATTTAGCCCAGTGAGACCCCTAAATCCCTTAGAATTTCCTGGGTGAGAGGAGAGTCTTTATTTTAATGAGGTGACTCCTGGTGGGTCCCTGGGCAGCTTCTGGATGAGAGCTGGTCATCAGGAAGACCAAGCCACGATTAGACTCCTGAAATTTTCAATCTCATTCCCCACCCTTTTGGAAGGGGAGGGAGGCTAGACATTGAGTGAATGACCAGTCTTGCCCACATGATGAAGCCTTCATAAAAATCTCCAAATTACAAGATAGGCAGAGCTTCTGATTGGTGAACACATCCACGTGCTGGGAGGGTAGTGCACCCCAACTCCATGGGGACCATTACGCCTGTGCTCCGGATATTTCCAAATACCACCCTATATGCCTCTTCATCTGTCTGTCCATCTATACCCTTCATCATCTCCTCTAGCACACAATAGACTGGAAAATGTAAGGAAGTGTTTCCCTGGGTTCTATAAGCTGCTCTAGCAAATGATCAAACTCAAGGAAGGGATCATGGACACCCCAAATTATAGCCTGTCGGTCAGAAAGAGAGGTGGCAATCTGGGACTTGCAACTGGCATGTGAAGTAGGGGATAGGAGGGATTTTGTGACACTGAGCCCTCAATCTGTGGGATCCGATGCTACCTCCAGGTAGAGAGTATTGGAATTGAGTTAAATTCTAGGCCATCCAGCTGTTGTTGGAGAATGCTTGGTGAGTGAACGATGCACACATCTGGTGTCAGAAGTATTGTGTGTTTGTAGAGGAAAAGCACAGGCGGCGTGCGTTGTTCTTCACAGGAGCTATCAGCACCAGATGGTGCTTCTGGGCGTGGGGGTGGAGAGGTCACGTGGTGTGTGTGCGTGGACAGAGAAAACAAGGTGAAGAAGAGATCCCTGAGTCACTCCGATATCTTGAAGCCTCAAAGAGGAAAAAGAGGCCGAGAGGTGGTCAGAAATGTAAAGGAGGTACAGTTCATGAGCCTTGGTTATGTGAGAGGTCCCATGCTAGTCTTTTATTTAGGTTAACCTTTTAACCTTCACCTCCACTTCCGGAACTGGTTAGAAAGGGAAGTCAGGCTGTCTCTGGGAACACCCCAGCCCCTTCACTGGTCAGCTGTGTGACCTTGAGCACGTCAGTCAGCCTCTCTGTAACTTAGTTTCCTCATCTGTGAAGTGGATTTACCTGACAGGCTGGATGGTTGGCGCGAATGGATTTCTAGGCATAACGCCCCTAGAATGTAGCTGAACGTTGGCCTTATGTTAGATTTACTTTTTGTCTTGTCTGTGGAGTGACTAAGTGTATTCTTCCCCTACACCCGCCCTAATGAAAATAGAGTTAGAATGAGGCAGAAATGCCCCAATCAAAGTCTCCATATAAATACATACCATTATTATAAATTACAAAGAAAAAACTAATTGTTTTTAAAGGCAAACTTATTAATTTTCACTATGTAGACTAAATGGAGGAGTCCCTCTCAATAAAATAATAATTTGGATAGGAAACATCTATTCATTTCAATTAAATAAAGTAGTTCAAGTTTGGCTAATTAAGTATTGTTAAGAAAGTTGTTGGGAAGCTACTTGGGTAAGTGGAGAAGAATGATTTGTAGTTAACACACTGGTTGTTTAGCCATAAATTGGTGTTTTTAATTATTTGAGAGCAATTTGTTCTCTTCAGCAAATTAAATGTTCTCTGTGCAAGTGGTAGACTCTTTTATTGGCAACTTTTTTATAAAGCAAAGTTAACTTCAGCTTAATTCCTATTCAAATTAATGAAAGTTTCTTTCGTTTATGAGCTTCTAAATCTTTTGTACTGGTGGTAAAATTAGGTTCTATTACTAAATCTGAGAAATGAGAAGAGCTTCTCTGCCCATAATCCCACTATCCAATTACAATAAATTATGTGGAAAGACTGTTTTTCCTTTGGAAGAAGCTGTGAGGAACACCTGCCAGCCTACGAGGTGACAGATCTGACTGTGATGTAATGTCTCAGGGTTCAGATCCATCTGAAACTTCATCTGAGTACCCCACAGTGCATTACCCATCCCAGCCGTCCTGTACATGTTGGAAGAAAGTAGAAGAAAGGATGAAAAGGAAAGAAAGGAAGGAGGGAGGGGGGAAGAAGAAAAATATCTCCTAATTAGAGTATGATGCGGAAGCCCTAGTTTCTGATGGCCAGTCACCAGGGTCTGGCTCAACCCTGAAGTTTCCAAATTTAGGCTTATGTGCTCTGTTGAAATTCTCCTAAGACCTGGACCTTCTTGCTGAGGAGTCGCCCCAGACGCCCTGGCCAGGGATTAACAACGTCTATTCCTATAGGCTCCGTCCACATGTGAGGAAGCAGAAAGAAGCGTCTCCGAGCTGATTGGTTGATGCTAAGTTATGCGCGGTGCCCTGTGTAGGGAATACAAAAGCAGTTCCCAGGGGGCGGCGTAAAGTCAGTTCATTTTTTGCAAAGCGCTGTCTCATTTTGGGGAAACAGCCCCTTGTTTTTCATTCCCCTTGGTGATTTTAGAACTGCTTTTTCTCACCATAAATGCAACATGAAAACTAGAGGGCCGAGGAGGATGTCTGCTGTGTATTATAAAAGACGTCTAACAGGTTGTGAGTTCAGAGGCAAACCGACGACGAGGGCAAGGTACTGCCTTCACCACTGGCCAGGTCGTCAAGGATGCAATGCCAGCTGGATATTGGAATTCCGTTTTTACTGTTAATGATATAACCTTGTGTAATTCACTTCATTCGCTGGTGATGCAACGTCTGTATATGCATGAGAGCTATTCTAACTGTCAGAAATTCCTTTGTGAGTCATCCAAGACCCACCTACCATTTGAATTGCTTCCCTACCTGCTTACCTCCATGAATTCTGCTCTTGCCAAATTGTTCAACTCGCTTTCTCCCAAATCCTCCTTGTGCTTTTCCAAATTTATGTTTTTCCTCAGGCCCTTTTCTTGGCCTAGAACATACTTTCCTTCTCGGTCTAGCCAAATCTCAATCGTCCTTTGATCAGTCCCTTCCTCAATGAAGACATTCATGGACCCATCTCACTACGAAGAGATTTACACTTATAATTTTACTCAAGTTGTCAGAAGAGTCATCTTATAAAGTAACTATTATTATGCCTTTTTAACAGATGAAAACAGGAAACTCCAATAAAATACCTGTTGTCCAAAGGTATTATCAGAACCTGGGTTTAAACTCAGGTTTCTTTGACACCATGAATTCCCTCCAGTTTCTTGGTGACATTTCTTGTTCCTTTCTTATAATTATTATTGTTACAGCTGTTATACTTTTTTCTTAATTGAGGTTCATGTCTTCTTAAATAGTAGATGCCTTGAAGAAAGAAATAGTATCTTTATATTTCTTACACTAGAATGTAAACTCCATGAGGCCAGAGAATTTGATTGTTATTCGCTGCTCTCACTCTAGCACACAGAGCAATGCCTGACATGTAGTAAGTATGTACTAAACACATTTCTGTATGTCTCTTACACTCTCTCACCTTGCACACAGAGATTCCCAATAAATATTTATTCTTCTGGTGCAATGAGTCTCTCTCTTTATTAAGATTTTTAGTTTAAGTATTTTTGGATATTTACAAAATGCTTTCTTCTTATAGCTTGCCACCCACGTAATCCAGCTTTTGATATTGACCTTTTCTACCTAACATGACTATTCCCAAATTATTACTTGAATTATTTACCCTACTCTTGCTTTCTCATGCTGACATAAAAAACTGTCACTCTTGTCTCTAGTGATGTAGAGAGGCATAGCCTGAGAATTTGTTCTCAATAAAAATTGCTTATTAAATATTATTTATTGATTACTAAGCATCCCTATACTAAATATCTTACATAATTTTATTTAATTCTAACAGAAGAAGAATGATTCTTAACCCCATTTTATAGACTAGAAAACTGGGGTTCCCAAGAGATTAAGCAGCTTGCTCAGGACCACATAGCCAGTAGAGTGATGAGCTAGAATCAAAGCCCAAGCTCCAACTCACTGAGCTCTACCATATCCACACGGCTCGTGATATTCTACAAGAAGGGACTGAATCTTTCGATAAGCTGGCATGATCCAATTAGACAAGTCTTAATGTCCAACTCAGACACAGTAAATAGTGGCACTGCATTTGGGGAGCGGGGTGACGATTGGGCCAACTTTAAAACTGTCAATAGCCACACAAATATCAGTGGATTCCAATTGTTTTGTTGATCTCATCTGAGAAATTATTAAACATTGCAACTAAAGTTCCAGCTTTGAGTAATGTTACTTTAGTTGGTGAGAACTAGCTTCTATTCATTAGTGGGGGGCAATCATTAATGTGTAACATTATTATCTCTAACTTTACCCTCATAAAATCCAGTTGGTAGTGATTAACATTTTGAATATGGATAATATTTCACTAAGCCTTTTTAATAAGACTTTGACAGCTAAGTTGACTTTAGTTTTGGTTTGGCATTGAGTGATGTCCCTTTGTTATTTCAGGGAGTCAGAATGAGTAATCAGTGGTGTACAGTGAATATTTAAATGTGAAAAGAAAAACACAATGAAAAATACGACGGCTAAGAGTTTGTGCTGGCTTTCAGTTTTTACAGTTTTGGGGCTGGTGAGAGTCTAGTTATTCTTGTGTCTTCTACAAGGAACTGTAATTGGAAACTTGGCCTAACCTATTTTTAATTCCTTCTGGTAGATATTAGTAAAGTCTTTATCAGTGCTGCAGGTACCTTCCAAGGGACAATGTAATCAGACAGACTTGTAGATTTTTAGAATTCCAATGCTATTTTTCTCTACTACCTATATCATATGTAACATTGGACAAACTTCTCAAGACACAAGTGCTAGTTTATTCAACTTTAAGTTAAAGTTAATACATAACTCAAAATATTTGAAAGGGATCCACGAACATACAATGTGTTGGGATTCCTCTAATCCTGTCCCAGTGCAAATATTGGGTAGAGAGGACTGTGACATTCTGCCACTTATGGCGTTTGATTTCTCATTTGGATTTCTGTGTAATATGGTAATAGATGCACAGCTAGCAGTGAATTTAGTTCATAATGCCTGTTACATAGTTCAATCCCAGATGATAGAGGGAAAAACTCAGGTGCAGCTTAGGAAGCAGTACTGTTGTTGTGGCTCTATTGTGATATTAATAAATCAGTAGCTTCTGATATACTCAAGTGGACTCTTATCTTATTGTAGGAGTCTAAAGTCTCCAGTTCTACAGGCTTTGAATCATTCCTTGGAAGAAGATAAAACAATATCTCCTTTCACAGCAAATCAGTAATTAATGATAAATTATTTAAATGAGTGCAGATTGCCTTTGGCTGTCACCTTGAGTACAGGCACGCTAAATAGATGAATCTTATAATATCTGACATTCTTTAGTAGCAGTAAGGATATATCCATTAATTATCCATTAGACATGCATTGAGCACCTACTATGTGTTAGGCTCTGCACAGGGGGCTGAATTTCAGCTATGTTTCCTACCTTTAAGAAATTCACCATCTAGTCAAAGAGAAAGATACCATTAATTCAAAGAGAGGATTACAGAATGCATCCCAATAGCATATTATTCTGGTGTCGTAATTGGAGGAAATAATGTGGGAAACAGGACAATATGCCCACATGTTAGACAAGGAGGGTTATAAAATAAAAATCTGTTCAAAGTGCTCATCTTATATATGTGAATCTTCATGTGGAAGGAGGTGAAGCAAAGTGGTAAAACCATGGAGATTAGAGATAATGAGGCAAAGGGACCTGGCCCATAACTGCTGGGTGGGAGAAGCCTTCTGGGGAGCAGGAGGAGCTGTGAAGGAGCCGGGAGAGCACTTGCCTTCTGCCTGTGCTAGACAAAGCAAGCTTCAGATCCTGGAGGAAGTCAGCAACGAAAGAACACCCGTCCTCCCATCCACAGGACCCTCTGGGAGAGCCAGCAGGAGCCTTCGTCTCTTCCCCAAGGCATCAGAGAAGCAAGGAAATCTGGGGGAAGTGGTGGGAAAGGCCTACTTATGCAACCTGGTGTCACCTCCATAAGCCCTAAGTCCGGCTTACATGGCGAGGTGGTGATACATGACATAAAGACCACCAAACACTGTGGAATTTCTCTTACATTCACCTTAATCCCACCCCCACCCCCCTCCATCCTTTCGCTAGGAGACATGAGTCTGACATTGTCCAATGGTGGAGGGAAAGGGAACCAAAATCCCAAATTTTATCTTCTTAATTTTAAGCTTCAAAGCTTGGATCTAAAGGAGAGGTATGAAGATTTTGGAATAAAATATTTGAAAAACTGGTTATGTCTTCTTCTCACTAATGCTGCATTGTTTCAGTTTCTCTTTGCTGCTGGTGCAAGGTGGCGCTCCTGAGCTGGGCTGAGTTTGAATTTTAAATGACAGAGAAATCACTGAGTGACTTGAGTCACCGACAAAGGCCAATGGAATTAGGTCTCAAGATAGAAATTCAGGCCAGTTTTGGGCAGTCAGTGAAAGCAGCATTTCTGCCTCCCAGAACTGGTAACTTAAAGTTGCATCAGCTAAACTGACGTTCAGAGAGTAGTCAGGTGGCCATATGTAATTTCATGGCCACCCATGATCAAAACTTTCCCCTATTCCTTTCTTGATGTGTTTCATTTTACAAATAAGGTCTTGAGTTCACTAGATAAGAAGAATTTCTATTAAAATATAATTAATTAGTCAAACAGGAAGGACATGTAATTGATTATCAAGACCTCACCTGTATTAATTTGTAACATTGGATAAATACATCAATGCTGGGTGGTTTGGGGGTCAACAGCGATAAAAGAGTCACAAGGAAAAGAGGCCAATGTAGCCTCCCAAGGTCAGTGGTTCCTTGAGGTGTTGTTGCAAGCCGTTCTTCTTTCCTTGATTTAGGAAGATGTTTCCTTTTAACAAACTCATTTCTTGGACTTGTGTGGGGGGAAAATCACTCTTGTCTCTATTATAGGTGCTGAAAAGTGCTCTAGTAGCCCTGCATGATTTCATGTAAGCTTTTCTTTCCTATAAGTTCTTATTTGCTCATGCTTTAAGGCCATCTCTGAGAGTTTTTCTGCGGCTTTATAATATTTGCACCTGAAATCCTGATTCCTTGCAAATGAAATGCTGTGATTATGGGAATTGATAATATGCTAAATAACATGTTTAGGAATGCCCAGGTAGGAATTCCACTCTCAAGCAATGGCAAATTATTTTTGCCTGTTGCTTTGGATTTTGCCGGTTGCTTGAGAATGCCAGTTGCTTGAGTTTCAGTTAATGGAGAGTCTACTTACATTTATGCAGCATCTACCAGTCCCCATGGGTGCCGGTTAACTGAGAGTCTACTGTATTTACTTCATGAGCTTCTGAAAAAGAATTCACTCCAAAGGAAAAGAGTCAAGATACACAAGGTTGCTCTCTAGACTCATGTCTAGTCACAGGGTGAGTGACTAGGATCAACAGTAGAAAAATCTCAGAGTCCACTCACTAAAATTTCTGTCGGATGATGAGAACTCAGTGAAGCAGTGCTTTGTAGCCTCTGTAATAACAGTTGGGTCAAAGGCATTTGCCTCACTCCAAGGCGCCTGTGGGAGCCAAGAGAAGTTAAGAAATGGACGTGAAAGCCTGGACACCAAGCTGGGACCGTCTGCAAAAGGCATTTTGCTCCAGCACCGTCTCCATGGCTGCGATGGCAGATGGCAGAAACAGTAGTACAACCCCTTCTAGGAGCTGGGCCCCAGGAGAGGAAAACAACAGGCCTGACGTGAGAGGTGTGGTCGGTAAAAGGACTCATTCCTAAGCTTGGGTGGGACAGCTCTTTGCTTCTCCATCTCCCCTGAGAGGCATATAAAGGACTGGAGTTGGGAACTGGGGAAGGACTGGAGTTCCTCCAGTAAGTAGAAGCAAAGTCAAGGACCTTCTGTGCGTGTGGGTGCATGTGTGTACGTGTGTGCATGTGTGTGGTGTTTACTGTTACCGTAAATCTGATTTTTACTCCCAGGGCTGTATGACCTTGAAAGGAAGGGTTTACTTCAGATTCTGGTCTATACCTTCCAAGTAGCTTCTGGAATTACACTTGGTTTGGGGTCCCTTTCTCTTGAAGAGTCCTAGACAGTGGTCGCGGGACTTATATCAACTTCACTACCTTCGAGTGCTGTTTTAAAGTATAGGTCCCCCAGGGAGGGACCTCTCTGTTTAATTGTGGGTTTGGAGGGGCAAAGAGGGACAGAGGTGGTGGTTTATTGAGACAATAGGTGATCAGTGCAGAACCCCAGTGCAGGGAAAATGGTATAGGGAATCAAGAGGGCTTTCATCAGCCTCTCTCAGCTTCAGTTTTCTCATCTGTAAAAACGAGGTGGTTCTTAATGTGGGGTGTGCAATAGAATCATCTGCAGAACTAAAAACAAGAAACAACCACTACTTTGGCCCCACAAATTCCAAATTAGAATATGATGCATTTTAGAAGAGAGCCATCCGTGTGTCCACCCATAGGTTAATCACCACTGAACCAGGTTTTCTCCAGTTTCCCTTCCAGTCTCAAAATACTGGTTTTACTCACATCTTTTTATAGGGTTTCCTGTGGAAGATTAAATTGGCACAATATAAGTACACAGGGTGTTTCAAAAAGATGGACCTGATTTAAAATCGCTTGCTTTGAAATTGGGTCCATCGTTTTGAAATAACCTGTATTGTAAAAGCCGGAAGAATTTGCCTGCCCTTTAACTTTGTAAGTTCTTTTTATAAAAACGTATGCCACAGATATTAGTTCATGTACACAAACATATGTATTCAAGAATAATCACTTTTTATTATAAAAGCAAACTATTGAAATAACAAAAATGATTGAGAATAATATCTTATGTAGCAGTTAAATTATGCTATATCCCTAAAACATAATACTGTGTGGTTATTGAAAACTAATTTTTAAGAAATAATGATGTGAAAAATGTTCATGATACACAGTTGGCCTGTGGACAACACGGTTTGAACTGGCATGGGGATTTTTTCAGTAAGCACCTGTACTGTTTTCAATCGGTGGTTGAGAGTCCTTGGATGTGGAGAGCCTACCCAAGGGCTCTCCGGAAGGTATCCAGCCATGTAATGTGAAAAATGGAGACATTTATGGCTGGACTTTTTCTGGACAGCCCTTGTACACTGATCTACACCATTTTGTATAGCGGCAGATTTTGGTAACCATGGGGGTCCTACAACCCATCCCCTGAAGCATAATGGGGGACAGCAAAGTTTTTAGTGAGTCAAAAGTCATGTGCAAATTTCTAATGGCATAGTGGGAGGTGCCCCAACCCCCACCTTGCTCAAGGGTCACCTGTATTTTTTTAAATGCAAAAAAAAAGCAGATTTTAATGTATATACAGATAAGAATAATCGTGTGTGATGAATAACACATGTAAGAATTACACTAAGTGAAAGCAGCTGGACGCGAAGGAGGACCTACTGCATGACTCCATTTATATGAGCGCTCCACAGGAATGACAAATCGCATTCATAGTGACATAAAGCAGATCAGTGGTTGCCTGAAACAGAGTGTGGAGGTGGAGGTAGACTGGGAAGGGGCTGGGATAGCACGTAACTTTTCTAGGTAATGGGAATGTTTTTCACCTTGGCTGTGATGGCTCACATGCAACTGTATATTGGAACATGAAAAATTGGTTCACTTTATTGTATGGAAATAATAATAAAAAATACAGAGTGAAATCTAATAGAAATTTTTCTGTAAAATGTTTTACTACCTAGAATGTTAACAGAGAAACAAGTAAACCACCAAAACAAAACTGTGGGAATGTAATTTTAATGTTTACAAATAGAAGTGCGTGTGCCTTAGAAACAAATTGGAAGTATATAAATATAAATGGTAACTATTATGTGCAGGTGGTGGGATTAGAAGTGATTGTCTTTATAATTTTGTATTTTTTTAAATTTCTGTAATGAACAGAATTGTTATAATTTTCATAACAAGAAAATAATTACCTTAAAATTGAGGTTTAGAACATGTTAAGCTGAACTCAAAAAGCATTGGAATAACCAATGAGCCAAGAGTTTTAAAAAACCTAAAATTATACTTGTCTTAATAAAATGTGACCTTTATTAAAAAAACAAAAAGCAAAAACAACAACGTGGGTGAAAAGTAGCCCAGAGTTTGTGAGGACAGGAAGCCCACACACACATGGTGCAGGAATGCGTGAATGTCTGCTTCCTGTCACTGAGGTGGGCGGAATCTTGGCCGGTTGTCGCAGAAACTCAGGCCTATTTTTGTTCAGGGAGAGCGTCTGCCACCTTCAGAGCTGAGCTGGTGGCTCCCCACATCACAGGCCCTTCCAGTGCCCCTGGCCATTAAAAAGAAACAAAGGGACGTGGGGGAGACAAGGAAATGACACAGGCAGCTAGCTGCTCCTGAAGGAGTAAGCAGAAGAGCAAACAGGGCTGGGAACCTCAACAAGTATGCAGGGGAGGAAGTAAACTCGCAAACAAAGCTCAAGGCTGAGGTCTCCCAGAACAAAAGCCCAGCCCCAAGTCCTTCCTGGGGGAGAATAAAAGTCTCACCGAGACCGGAGGAAATCGAGAACTTCCTTAGTGCCACTGACTTGACAAATACCCCTTGGACAGACTCAGCAGGGCTGTCCAACCTTTTGGCTTCCCTGGGCCACACATAAAATACACTAACACTAAGGATAACTGATGAACTTTAAAAACAAGGTCTGTACATAATTTTCGTAACGTTTTAAGAAAGTTGAAGAATTTGTGTTGAGCCGCATTCAAAGCCTTCCCGGGCTGCATGCAGCCCCTTGGGCCACCAGTTGGACAAGCTTGGATAGAGTCAGCGGTTCTCAACCTGTGGGTCGCGACCCCTTGGAACTGTATTAACGGGCCGCGGCCTTAGGAAGGTGGAGAACCACTGGATAGACTCGCCGGTCGTCGAGCTCTCTGGGCCCCTTAGCTCCAGAAGAAGGAGATGGCTGAAATCCTTGCAAACCTTGGCTGCTTGCTTAAGAGGATGAACTTGGAATCCCGCAGGCCTGCACTGCAAGTCTAGAGCACCCCGTTGTACTCTAGGGGGCACCAGTTTTACAGACTACAATGAAAGGTTCCTGAGCGCTGTGCCATGCTAATAGCAATTACCAAACCTCATCTGTGAAATGGGTCTCATCCTACTGGCCTCAGATTCCGCAGTGCAGCCCAAAGCCATGTTTCCCTATTACTGTGTCTCCGGAGCTCACTAACTTCTGGTCCAAATGAGATTAGGGTAACAGTGTTACTGCCTCTTTGCAGCCCTTTTATGTTATACTTCATTAGGGGGATTCTCAGGGCTGCTTTCACTTAAATAGTTCTACTCACGTAACTCCGCAGAGTTTTATTTACTGTTTTCTCTTCTTCTAGAATCTAGACACGGCTCCGTTAGATAAGACCAGAAATAAGTCGAGATCAAAGACAAGTGCTCTCCATTTTTAATTCCCGCATCCCTTCAGCCCCCATGCGCTGTTTCCAGCTCAGAACCCTTGGTGTCTGACCCATCTTCCCTTGGGACGTGAACGGGACTAAGAAACTCCTCAGTCCCTCTTGCAATTAGGCTTCCCTTGGGCATGAATCTCGGCTACAGAGGCCAGGTCGGCAGCACGGTGCCCGCCAATGTCACAGCACGCTCTCGGGACAAGGAAGCTGTGGAGCTCGTCGTCCACTTGGAAATGGTGGCCATGTGGCTGGAAGGTCCCGGAAAATGCTCTCTTCCAAGGCCCTTCTCCGGCGTCTGAAGTTAGAAGGGTCCAGAGAGGTTGTGAGGGCTGAGGGGACACAAGAAAAGGGGTAGACTTTGTGTTTTCTTTTTCAATACTTGCTTAGTAGTCATGTAGGGGCTCTATGATTTATTCTTAGCATGGTTCAGCTATTCGCTCCAGAACTTTCTTCCCACTTAATACATTTTATTAACAATGACCTTCTGAGAAGAGAGTATTTAGACAATTTAACATATTTTAAAATTGTGGTTGGTAACAGACTGGTAAGAAGACATGTTTAAACCCTCATAAATCTAACATTTTATTGCTCCTCAGTTAGCTTCAGGAATAATACCATATCTTAGGTAATCATCTGGATTCAAGCTGCTGAGATATTCTGCTGAATCTTGTCTGTGCAGAATGTGCCAGACGAGCCCCTCCAGCCCAGGGCTGTGCAGTCCCGGAGAGGAGGGCTCAGACGACTCGTGGTTATCCCTCAGCCTACCCCTGTGTTTGGCCCAAAGTGAGTGTTCAGGAGGTGTCATTGCTCGATCTTCGGTATTTGTTGCTTGTTGTCACTGTTTTGTTTTAGGGAGCTGGGGAATGTGTGTGTGGGGTGGGACGGGAGAATAGCACAGCCAAAGGCCTCTGTCTGCTCTGGTACAAAGGGAAGTCCCTGCTATATTCCAAGGGGCAAGGAGTTGTAAAATCTTTAGAAGTGTAGAGATGCAGAAGATCTGAACTATTTACGACTGTCACTTGAGGTAAAAATGAATATTAATTGTCAAGCAATGCCAAAGAAAGAGAAAAATGCCAGAAATTTAAAAAAAAAAAAATTAAATGACAAGAGGCAGAGTCCAACCAAGTGAAGCAAAATACTACAGCAATTTAAACAAACAGTTTAGAGTTTAAAAACATAAGAAGGGAAGACTGGCCCTATAAAAATTTAATAAAAATGTATAGAAATGCTAATGGTCTCAAGACATCAATATCATGCTGTTTTATTTTTAACCTGCACTGGACTATTGATCATGGACATGATCACAGATCCCAGAGGAAGTGTTTCCAATGCACTCG
Source organism: Lyroderma lyra (assembly GCA_004026885.1). Taxonomy (NCBI): domain Eukaryota; kingdom Metazoa; phylum Chordata; class Mammalia; order Chiroptera; family Megadermatidae; genus Lyroderma; species Lyroderma lyra. Next base: position 21,981 of record PVJL010004750.1, on the reverse strand, counting down.
GAAATAATTCCACGTTTGTTGAAGACCTTTGTCCTATTTGTGTGTGAACATCTTAGCCGGATAAGCTGGGTAGTCAGATAAGGAAACAAAGTTGGGAAAAAGTCAAGAACCCTCTGATGTCACTCATGTGTGGCATATGACACTGAAAGCAGCAAATGAACAAGACAAACTAACAAACAAAAACTCATAAATGCAGACAATAGTATGGGGGTCACCAGAGGGAAAGCGGGGTGGCGAGGAGGGAGAAAAGGGTGAACGGCATCGAATATGTGGTGACAGAAGGAGACTTGACTCTGGGTGGTGAACACACAATGCAATACACAGAAGACATATTATAGAATTGTACACGCGAAACCTATATAATTTTATTAACCAAGGTCACCCCAATAAATGCAATAAAATTTTAAAAATAAAAGAGCAAATATGAGAACATTAAAAAGAAAGAAAATGAAGAGACAGATTTAGGACAGCAGAACTAAGAATAAAACTGATAGAGACTTTCTATTGTTCGGCTCAGGACAGAGATGCCTGAGAGATGATTTAATATGTGTCTCCAGTCTATAAAAGGTCATTAGCTGGTGGTTTATGGCCATCTGTTCTTTACCTTCCCCAAGGATGGATAAGAGGAAATGAGTTTAAACTACAGAAAAATAAATTTAGGTTAGACCACGGGGACTCTCAGGCTGAGGTCTGTGTGTCATCGCAAGCCCGGGTGGCATTTCCTCCTCTGACCTCATCTGGGACACAGACAAGCACTTACCAGTCTGGGATGAAGTCTACATAGCCCAGCGGGGATCAGTGCTTGAATCTTTTCAGACCTAAAAAAATGATGGAATGTCACTTTGACAGAACTTACCCTCTTCTGCCTTAAAGCTTTGGTCCAGATGGAAATCCTTCTCAGATCCTAAGCGAAGAGTTATTTGTTGATGCTACTGACCTGCCACTAGTGGGAATGAACGTTCCATTGATTCACTGCTAAAATGTGCACTCGTGCATCCACCCCTGTCCCCCTGTCACCTAAATATCATAGAATTCTGTTTCTACAATAAAATCTGAAGCATCCCCTTACCTGGGATCTTCCCATACAGTAACAAAACCAACCAACAAACTTGACAAATGCTTTCACTTTATTTCTCTTTGTCTTTTATTTCACTTTATTTGTCTTTATTTCTAGTCCCAACCTGATTATCCATTTACACTGGACAGTCTGTTTGGGTTCATGCTGTTAACAAATGACTACTTGTTGATGACACACTTGCATTGGTAATGTTTCCCTATCTTTTGTTGACATTACTGGCATCCCAGCTTTAACCAACTTCATATACAGATCTTCCCAGGAAACTGAAAGATGTGTTTTTGTACCAGTTAGGCAGCATGTTTTGAAGCATTTTTTTTCTTTATCTCAGGGACAGGGGACTCCCTGAGATAAAATTTTCAAATCCTCAATCCTATCTCCATTTTAATTCAGTTGACTTCAATTAAATATATACTCTCCATTGTGCTGAATTCTTAGACCTGGATGTCTGAGAAAACATGGTAATAAATTTGAGGTAATAAATTCCTCAAGACACTCGGGCTCCGGGAGGAAGGAAAAGACACTTAACAAATGACTGTGATGAGGAAAGTTGCAGTCAAAGGAGAACGAACAGCATGGCGGGAGGTAAGAGGAGGGTACGAAGAGGCTTCGTGGCGGGCATGGCACTGTGAACTGGTCTCTACCGCTGGGACCGGTGTCAACAGAAGGAGTTGGGCAGTGGGTGCGTTATTCCACAAGTAGGCAGGTCAGCAAAACACTCGAGTGTGTGTCTAGAAAAGTCAAGATTCAGGAGGTGAGGGTGCCAGTAGTTCAGTGTGAAGAAGAGATTGTCCAGGGTATTGAACGTGAGGATGAGGACCGTGCCTAATGCAGTCACTGATGGAGACATGCTGAAGTTCTCGAAGCAGAGACAGGTTGCCACAACCTACACGGAGAGCAGCAGAGGCCTGGATGACAGGAGGTGGCAGTGGGCACGACCGTGAGGAAAGCGAGTCAAGATATTTTGTAGGGCAAGAATATAATCCACAGGATTAGACGACTGACTGGATTAAATGTGAAAAGGGACCCTCGGGGAGTTTCAAAAGGGTGTGAGGTTCCCATCGGGGTTCTAGAGAGAAAGATGCCAGAAATTAACACAAAATGGGGAACCAGAGATGAAAGGGTGCTAACTCAGGTTTAGGTACGTGGGTCAAGTGCAAATGAGACGTGCATGTGAGCTGCCCAGCATGCATTTCTGAAGCTAGTCCTCTTCCGGAGCTCAGGGGGGGCTTGAGGCCAGAACCTGAGCCTCGTCTCCGTAGAGATGACGCCTTAAGCTGTGCTTTTGCCTCTCACCGATGTGCTCCTTCCGGGGACCTACACTTTGCAAGAGGAACAACTCATTTCGCTTCTCTCTTTGCCGACGTCCTCGAGCCAGCTCAGCATTCTCAGCCCCAGGTGAGACATGTGCTATAAGCAGCAGACAAAACGCATCCATGAAGCCTTTAGGATGTATGAAATGCGCTGAGGATGGGAAGAGTAAAGTGATCGTTATAGCTTTGTTCTGGACCACGACCAAGTCGGAAACATTACCTACAGGGTGCCATGGTAACTCAAAAGAGAATGAATTCTCCCCAGTGGGGTGTGTGTGTGTGTGTGTGTGTGTGTGTGTGTGTGTGAGAGAGAGAGAGAGAGAGAGAGAGAGAGAGAGACGGTGGAGAGAGAAAATGAGGGAATGAGAATTTACTTTTCAGTATTCGATGTGAAAACAGCTCCATCTCCCTTCAGTTCGGAGGGTGGAGGCAAGTGCGTGTTTCGTGCAGGGTTACTTTTACACGCCGGAGTCGCTGCAACCTGGCACCTGCAAGGTGAGTGTTCAGGTGTCCGCCACACGCTTGCCCTTTGAGGAGCCCGTCTTGGCTCTCTCGTCTCCAGCAGCTCTTCGGCTTTGGCATCAGCCTGAACGCCCAGGTGAGAGATGACAAGGGACGTGCTGCAAACAAAAGAAACTCAAGAAAAAGGCCTTTTGTTCCTGTTTCTTGGTCTCTGTTCTTTATGGTGTTTTTTTAATTTTTTTCCAATTCTAAAAGTCTCAAGGTCAAGTTTCTTTCATAAAGCAGAGCAGAATCCTGGCTGTATCCAGTGCTGTTTGGACTTGGACTTGGTTGTGTTGCACTATGGTTATACAACACGTGTTTCGTCTCCTTGCTGTTATTAGTAGTAGATGTTATTTTTATTACCTCTAGAAATTAATTTACTTCTCCTTTATTTTAATTTTTTCACCATGTTAATAATTATAGCCTTAAAATATTTCTTTATACAACATATGAAAAGAAATCTCTTGGCCATAAACCTTTCTCACAAACTCCGAGAAGTATTTACATTGTAGTAGAAGTGATTAGCTAGCACTTTTAACATCATCTTTTATTTTTGCTTCTATCTGTTTAATAGGTTAAATAAATAGGTATTTCATGAATAAATGAAATTTGCTTAATTCCTGGTGCGAATAGGGGTGCTTGCTTGGTCTTTGAAGGGTTTCTGGTTCTGCTGTATAAGCCACACAAACTGTAAACGTTTCCATTAAGTATTTAATGATTAAAATGATGGCAATGGTGAGTGGCCTGGAAAACCATGTTAAAATGTGTTTAATAAGGATCATCTTTGACTTCGAATGACCCAGAATGAGTTTCCTGTTCTCGCATGATTTAAGAGTGCTGTACTAATACAATACCATCATCTGAAAAACCCACAGCCCTTCCAAAAATACAACTATTAGCAAAACAGCCACGGACTGTACTTATTTTCTTTAAGAACACAAGCTGTCCTCTGGCTCCAACAGGAAATTGTTTTAAGTTTTAATACTATATTATCATTATTTATCATTCTTTCAGAATATCTGACAATTTTCTCCCAGTAGGGTAGTGAAAACAAAAAGTCAAGAAAAGTGAGGTCAGGAATTTCTAAATAAAAATGCATACTTGCTTTAATTTTTTTTCTTAGATTTTAGTAAAGTTAAGGCCAACTCTAACATTGTCTTGCAAGATTGCACCTCACAATCGCCCACATGGCCTTTTGAGTTCATGGCCATGGGTAGTTAGGGAGGAACCACGGTGGAGAAGCAGCATCTCCTATTAAACCTCTATTTTTGCTAGAAGGAGGGTGAGGTACAAGGAGGTGGGGTGCGTAGCAAGACGCTTATTAGCTAATCATTGTGTCATATAGAAGCTGTGCCACCATCCACATGTTAATATGAGGATAGATACTTTTTAAAATTACACTTTTTAATTTGAGATCATTGTAGATGCACATGCAGTTGTAAGAAATTTCCTTTTTTTGAATGATTGCAATGGCTGGAACTTCCAGTGTTATGTTAGAGTGATGAGAGTTGTATTCTTACATTATTCCTGATTGTAGGAGAAAAACAATTCAATTTTGCAACATTAGATAGAATGTGACCTGTAAGATTTTTGCATTTGCTCTTTATCAAACTGGGGAATGTTCCCTTCATTCCTAGTTTTCCAAGAGTTTTCATCATGCATGGGTGTTGAATCTTGTCAGATGCTTTTTCTGCATCGGTTGACACAATCCTGTGATTTTTCTTCTTTTAGCTTGTTAACATGACTGATTATGTTAGTTGATTTTCAAATATTGAACCAGCCTTGCATCCCTTGAATAAACCCCACTTGCTAATGGTGTATAATTCTTCTTATATGTTGCAGATTTTTTTTTGTTAATATTTTATTAAGGATTTCAACATCCGTATGCACGTAGGAGATTAGCTTGTGTTTTCTTTTCATTCTTTTTTATTTTTTTGAGCGGGGAAGAGGAGGTATGTCTTCTACATTTTGTATCAGAGTAATAATAACTTCATAAAATGAATTGGGAAGTAGTCTTTTCTCTTTTTTTCTGGAAGCACTTGTGTAGAAATGATATTAATTCTTCTTTAACGTTTTGGGAGAATTCTCCAATGCAACTATCTGTGCCTAGAAATGTCTTTTATGGGAGCTTCAAAGTTATATATTCCATTTCCTTACTAGCTATAGGACCACTCAAACGACCTGTTTCACATTGGGTAAATGTACCGTTTTGTGTGTTTGAGCAATTAGTCCATTGCACTTAAATTGTCAACTTTGTGCACACACAGAGTGTTTGTAGTATTATTATCCTTTTCACATCAGGGTCTGTGGTGATATTCCCTGTTTCATTCCTGATACATTCCTGATAAATTTTGTCTTCTTTTTTTTTTTTTTGCTTTGTTCATCTTGCTAGAAGTTTGTTGATTTCATTGATCTTTTGAAAGAAATCACTATGTGTCATTTACTTTCCCTATTCTCCTTCTGTTTTTACCTTCATCCATTTCTGCTCTTTGTTATTTCCTTCCTTCTGCTGATTTTGGGCTTATTTTGTACTTTTTCTAGATTCTGGACCCTGGAGTTTATATTGTGAAGTCTAGACTTTTCCTATTTTCTAATGTATGATACAATGCTATAAATTTCCCTTTCAGCAGCACTTAGCGTTACTCTCTACACCAGTGTTTCTCACAGTGCAGTCCACAACCCGCAGCATTAAAATCACCTGGGAACCTGTTAAAAATGCAAATTCTCAGGCCCCACCTGAGATCTACTGAATCATAAACCTCGAGGATGAGCCCCGGCAGCTCTGTTATAACAAGACCTTGAGGTGATTCATGCACACTCCATTTGGAGAATCATTGCTTTAAAAAGAAAAAAAAAAGCTTTTGCTGAGGTATTAAAAAATCATTTGGAAGTAGTCAACTCTCTTTTTTGTCCTTGTGGTACGTAGTCTCCCCTTATCTGCAGGGGATATGTTCTAAGCCCCCCAGCAGATAGCACCAAACCCTATACCCTATATATACTTTTATTGCTACACCCACATACCTATGATGAAGTTTAACTTATAAAATAGGCATAGTAAGAGATTTACAATAATAACCAATAATAAAATAGAACAATGATAATAGCATACTGTACTTAAAATTATGTGAATGTGGTCTCGGTCTCTCCCTCTCTCTCCCTCCCTCTCTCCCCCCATCTCATTCTCTCTGATAACCGATTTTATGAGATGGCTACTAACTGAACAATGGGTGGGGAGCATATGTAGTGTGGATACACTGGACGAAGGGATGATTCATGTCCTGGGCTAGACAGAGCAAAATGGTGCAAGATTTCATCGTGCTACTCAGAAAGGCCTGAGAGCCCTTACAAGTTGTTTATTTCTGGGATTTTCCATTGAATATTTTTGAACTGAAGTTGACCGTGGGTAACCAACTGCAGAAAGTGAAACCATAGAGAAGGGGGGATACAGTATGTGGCAAAGTAAATGTCCTTTGGACACTAAGCATGGCATCCAGGTAAGCAGGACGCACCGATGTGACAAAGGGGCTGTTGGTACTGTCCGTTTGGGGGCCACACACAGACTGGCTGGACCCTCCCTTAGAGTGCACGTCAGATGCACATTTGTCGTTTGCATTCCTTCATCAAAAATGAGCGCATCGTCCCTCCACGGGGGGACGTGTAAGTAGGAAGTGTTTGGCGTTTTCTTTCTATCACCTCAGAGTTCCTGGTCATCGCTCAGGCTTTGCGGCCAAATCCCAAGGACCCTCGGGTTGCCCGAGTGAGGATCATGCGACAGGGGCTTCATTCCCAGGGCTCGGGCTGCTAACGGCTGAGCTACCTGCTGCCTCCATTTTTCCTTCAGCTCCAAATTTGGGTTGGTGTGTGTATGTGTGTGTGATGTGACACGGCCCGATTCTTTCTCCTGCCTCGAAGGATCTCCTCATTGGAATTCTTCCACCTACCTTGGCAGTCCCCTCCCACACTTTCCTGGAGGGGAAGAATTACAGGTGCAGCCTTGTCATCGGCAGTTCCCCAAGCTGCCAAGGAAGGCCTTTGGGCAGACTGCACCGGGATCCTTGGGTACAAGTAAATGCAGGGGCTTCTCCACCAGCATGCAGAGCATAGACTAGCGTTCACTCCAGAAGAAAAACAGTAAGTAATGTGGAATTGGAGTTCAAAATTTACTTGACGAGGGAATTATTTACTTGTATGTAGGTGTGGGCAGGGAGAAAAGTACATTATATGAACTGGGTTAATGAAACAAACAAAATGACAGTAGTAGTCTGCCCAACATAAAAATGAAACCGTAAAAAAGGAAAAAATATGCATTTCCTTGCATTTCTCTTTGTCCGTTGTATTTAGATTCTATCTGTCGTGTTGCCTGTACCTTAAACGTTCATCTCCCAGATGGTGTACAGTTTTTTGGTTTTTTTTTTACTGAGTTTGATTCAACACCTAAGTGCAAATTAAATGCATGTAAATTCCTAACACACTTCAGAGAAACATCGCACTGAGGGATATTTTCCCAGCATTCTGCACTATCCAGAACACGAAGAATAACATGGAAGGATGCACAGAAGGTCTCTGAAACAAGCGAACAGGATGGCTCAATGTACCTGTTCTAGAGCAGCGGTCCTCAGTGTTTTCAGGTGAACCGGAGAAATCGTTGCAGACCTCCTAAAAGGAGCTTATGTACTTAGCATGTGGCATCCAATGTGACCTAAGGGAAGCCACAAGATTGGACAACCCTGCACGCGTCTAAAGCACAGATACATTGCTTTCAAGAGAAGTTCTTAAACCAAACGCAGTACTTAGAGATGTTACCCTTAATCACAGTTCTGAGACGGACCACCTGGTCTTTAACTCCACATCACATTAAAAGCAGGATATCCCAAAGCTTAAAAATCTCAGGTTTTGAAATCAGAATGCCTTCATTCAATCCCAGGCACTGCCAACTTTTTACCTGAGTTTACTTACTCAGGTTACTTAACTTATCTAAATCTGACTTCTCACACATAAAAGGTCCGTAGAACACTTATCCCAGGTAGTGTGAGGATTAAATGAGATAATGCACGCAAAGCGCCTTGTTACGTTGTATGTGGTGAGCCCCCCGTGATGGCAGCCGGGATTAGTCCCCGAGGTGGTAGTGACAGCAGCAGTGACGATGGAGACTGTGAAGATATTACAGATGATCATCGCTAGCCTGATAGTGGAATGTCAAGATCAATGAACATATTTTTTTGATCTTGAGACTATTCTTCAGAAATGCACACAGCTTTGGAAATACTAATAAAGGTTTTTTTAAATAATAGCATTTCACATACTGGTAAACAGGAATTTTCAAGAGGTTCGTGGATCTGTTTTTGATAAGTCGTGTAGAAGGGGAAAAGAAAGGTCTCTCACTGCCCTCCAAGGCAGAGAAGCACAATTTTCTCACATCCCGTAATGGCCAGTGTCTACAGTTTCTTCACATTATCCCCTCAGGTGGTATGTCAGACAATTTCTCTTGCAGTCTCCCAACATGAATTTTTGGAATGCCAATCAAAGCCACAGATAAAAGACAGAGGATGAGATCTTATCAGTCCGCAGACTGAAAACTAAATAACTAGTAGCATTCATTACCAATCAAAAATGTATTTTCACAGAAGATATACTTGCAGGAATTATGCAAATATACAATCTCAGTTGAGTTAAGAATGGAATCATTGCTGATCCGACACATCCGTCACTTTTTCAATGATATAATTCCTTTTAAAATTCCCTCATCTTCATGATTATGTAAAAGACATGCTTTTTAGAAGGCCATCTTTATTAATGAGCCAGAAATATAGTCTCCTCGCTGCGTGCTGCAGAATTTGGCGAGTCTGGAGAAGAAAGATTCCACTTCATGAATAAACTCTTTAAAACCCTCATTATAGACGTCTTATGATTAAATCTTGAATTTCCCACCATTTATGAGAGTTTCATCAGCACACATATAAGCTGCCTCTGTACCTTACTTCCATTTCCAATCATTGACACGATTGTTAAAAGGGAACGCTGTGAAAGCGAGCTTAGCATGAAGAGTCCCACAACTCCATATATTAGTATAATGTGATTTGATTTTAAAAATTGTTTAATAGGATAGTAAAGGACAGAATTTTGCAGCTAATGACCAGGTACTCATCAAAATGAAAAAGATTATTGTCAATTCTGAGAAATGATTGTCTTCATGTGGATTCTATAATTTGGCTGTGGAAATGACGAACACATTTCTGTCCCAGGCAAATGAGAAGTTCATTCCTCAGACTCGGAAGGAAAAAACATCTCTGTACTCATACATTCTTCCTTTGTACCATGGAAGACAAAGTGTAATCCTTATGCACAAACTCAAGAATTCCTCTCTCCTCCTTCCTCTCTGTGCATACTTCCCTTGAACTTCATGTCAGGAATAACTTCCTATTAGGCCAGTTGATGGCCACTGATGTGTAACGTCACAAACGTCAGTGAAGCAGTAAGGTTCTATTGGAAAGACTGTTGGGCTGGGTCAAGTGACTTGGGTTTAGCTATACCCACCACTGACTTGCTGTTTGGTATAGGAATCTCAGAACTATGAAGAACTATAATATTTCAATAGTAAGGGCATTACTACATTTAGTATAGATAGTACAGACAGAAGACATCATGGAGCTTGTGTCTAAGAGGGCTCCATGAATGAAAAATGAAGGCAAATAGTTCTTATCTGTTTAGATTTGGTTCTATCCTCTCAGGCATAAAGAGCAATGAAATTTTAGAAGACCCCATCCACATCAATCTCAATCTCACAGGGACCACTCAGAATGAAATTATTTCTGTTTAGGAATAGAATGGAAATGTGCTATCTAAAGTGAAGAAAAAGAAATATTTTAAGATTAAGCCTGTAGACATGAAAAGGTTGTTGAAGGCCCAATATTTTATGGCATTCATTGTATTGTGAAGCAGGGACTCAGACAATGGTAGCTACCAGCAACTATCATTGGCTTGTCCACCCATCTGCGTGTGTATGTGCCTATTTGTAAGTTTATTTGTTCTTGAATGCATTGAGGTGTTTTCCAATTAATGGAGAAATCACCATTGTTATATTTTTTTACTCTGTGTTCTGCTGCTTTATATATTTATATCACTTGGTTAGCTCTGACGTCACTTGACCTTAGAAAACTTGCATTGAAGAGTCCATGAAACCCAGATGGTTTCACCAGCCAATTTTGTGAACATTTGAGGAAAAAATAACAATGTACACAAATTCTTTCATAAAGTAAAAAAAAGAAAAAATACTACCCAATTCATTTTGTGAAATTGCCATAACCTCATAAGGGATAATACAAGAAAAACAACAAGCCACTCTCACCCATGAATATAGATGCAAAAGTGCTTTTAAAATATTAGCAAATGTGTTAACATCTAATATCACCGTCAAGTCGAATTTACTTCAGAAATGCAAAATGGTTTTAATATTAAAAAATCTATCAATATGGTATATCACATAAATAAAATAAAGGAAAAATATATGATCAAATCAATGGGTATCAAAAAAAAAGCATTTGATACAATTCAACCTCTCTTCATTATAAAACCTCTTAGCAAGTTAGGAATAGAAGTGATCTCTCTTATTCTGATAAATGTCTACCAGGAAAAACTATTAATACAACAAACATCAGGTTTAATGGTGAAACATGGATATATTTTCCTTTGCAATCAGGAAAGAAGCAGCAATGCCTGCTACCAATGCTTCTATTCAACGTTGCCCTGGAGTTTCTAGCCCATGAAATGAGATGGAAAAAAATAATAATAAATATAAGGATTGAAGAAAGAAAGAAAGAAAAAGCTTTTATCACAGTAAATGATATGACCAGATAGTAGAAAATATAATCTACAGACGAATTATTATATAATAGTTAATGAGTTTTTAAGATTACTGAAAACAACATCAATATAAAAAATAATTGTACTTCTACATACCAACAGTGAACAGTTAGAAGTGACATTTAAAAGAAATATCACCTCCTGGTAGCCTCCTACGTATGTGGTGGAAGATAAATGAGGGTCCTTTACTAATAAAATGTTTTCAGCATCATTTGCCTCTTGTAAAAAGAGGACAGCACCGTATGGCTTTTTGAGGGCATTACCGGGTGGAGAACGTCACATACTCGTACGCTGTGTAATCTGTTGACTGAAAAGTGGGGATGATCTCTCACTTTTGTGGTTGCTTTTGTGTAAGTCATAGTCCACATGCATCGCTTCAACATCACGTGTCAAATCTGAACCAGAACAAACGCCACCACAGAAGAGAAAGACTCTTTAGGGAGCTGTGTTGATGGGTTTTGGCTTTTCCGAAGGCAGGACCCTTTGCCTGAGTCTTACAGTCTTTATCCTCCATGTCTTGAATTATTAGTAAAATGTTTGCTATTGCATGTCTGTCTGAGTTGACAATTCTACCCTTTGTGTTATCTCAGACCTATACAGAAACCTGTAAAACATGAATGAGGTAAATTAAAGAAAACCTTCCTAAATGGAGAGCTATATTGTGTTATGGATTGGAAAATTCAATATGGAAAGTTATAGATTCAATGTAATGGAAATATTATTTCTAAAGTGTGTGTATGTGTGTGTACAGATGTGCACATGTGATGTAAAAACTGAAAATCTGATTTTAAGATACAAGTGAAAATAAAAAGGTTAAGGAGAGGTGAGATGTTCTAGAGGGAAAAAGATTCCCCTCTAGGTTTTTTCTACAGATATTATGATGACTATAAAGCTGTAATCATTAAAATAATGTGAGATTAGCTCAAAAGTAAACATACCATTGAATTAAATTGAAAACCCTGAACTAAACTTACTTATCTATGGACATTTGATTTATGACAACTATGTCACAACAGAGCAGTGAGAAAAGGACAGTTATTTCAATGAATGTTGCTGAGACTGTGCACTTAAATGAATAGACACACACACACACACACACACACACACACACACTCTTCCCTCCCATATATCAAATTCAGCTCAAGGTGGAGTAGAGCCCTAACCTGAAAGGCAAAATAGTAAAAATTGTGTATCATAGCAGAAATGCTTCATGATTGCAAGGTAGGAAAAAATGTTTAAACAATATAAAAAGATGTATGTACGGACTACATTACAGTTAAAACCTTCTGTTCTTTAAAGACCTGGTCATGAGAGTGGAAAGGCAAGCTACCGATGGGGAGAAGTACATGCAGCTTCAGAAGCTCCGAAGGGCTTGCACGAACAACTATGAAGGGAAGAGACATCCCTACAGGCCAGTGGGCGAGGAAGCTGAAGGGGTGCTCCACAACAATGTATTTTTACATAAATAAAGATATATAAATGGCCAATACATGTGCAAAGGTACAAAACCCTCTTTGTAATGAAAGAAACGCCAATTAAAGTCACAACATGGCATCAGAATGTCTAAGATTAAAAAAGCCTGATGATACCAGCTGTTGGAGAAAATGTGCAATGATTGGTACTCTCGACTGCAGCAGGTGGAAGCGTAACGTTTTACAACCACATGTGAAAACCATCTGACATTATCTGCGGATGATGACGATCCTTACGCCCTGGGACCCAGGAATTCCACTCCTAAGTATAAACCCAACGGAAAGGTGCTGCACATACACATCAGAGGGCATCTACAGGCGGTCCACAGCGACAGCATCTGTATTAGCCCTAAAAGGGGAACAACCATAGAGTGACGACCTGGAATAGAGCACAGGAATTAAAGTGAGCCTATTACTGTGACCTGCAGTAGCAGAGACAGAACGCACCAAGAGGACAAGTGAAGGAAAATGGACACAAAAGAAGACATAGTACACGTTCATGGATATAGAGTTCCAAAAGGGTAAAACTCAATAGTGAAGAGTATATATGTAGGGAGCAAGTGACAAAGAAACCAAGTCAGGAGAATGAGGGGAGAGGGGAGAGGCCCCAGATGATAAGGAGCCCTGGCGGCGGGGGAGAGCGAGGTTCTAGGTTGTTGGCCATGTTCCAGTCCTTGGTCTGGGTGGGGGCTATGCAAGCGTCCAGCACAGAATAGTTTATTCATCTGTACATTCATATTTATTTCATATGATATTATGTTGCCCAATGTTGTTAAAAAGAGAGAGAAACGTCTTTGAAGGGCCTGGGAAATACACCAGCAAGCATTTTCTCCCGCTGGGAAAACATTGGATTAGCAGGAATTCTGCATACGATAAAGCAGGAATTCTCCATCTGGGACATTCGTCGTTGTGGGATGGATAATTGGGTAGTTTTTTGTGGGAGGCCGGCCCATGCCCTGCAGGGTGCTAGCATCTCGGGCCTCTACACACCAGATGCCAGTTAACACCTGTGGCCCCCAGGTGAGAGACAGCCTTAAAGGAAGTAACACTTGGGAGCATTGTTTTTGTGCTCTGGTTGCATTTTTCGTGTAGCCTTCTTTAACTATCATTTTTGGGAATTTTCCATTGTCCTACTTTCAGCAATTCTGTTCCCGTTTTCTCTGGTAATCTATTGTAAAACCCCCTGGGATAACGTCTCTTTAATTAGTTCTTCAGCTATGTGGACCCATGTGGATAGAGGAGCAGTCAAATTCCTCTTACAATTACTGTAAATTATATGTTGCAAGGTTTGGTAACATTGCTCAAGTGGAGGTATTCTAAAATGGAATGCAATTACAGTGTGAACTCACTGATACAAGAGACACTCTAATCTCACAGACTTTATGAAGCAGATTGTAGAGAAACCCTAGAGGTTTACCCACCACTAATTATGACGAGGAATCCAGAAACAAGAGCATCTTCTCCCCCACTCACTACACCCTGCTTTGTCCACCACCGTTGACCCCCACACCTTCCCTCACTTCCACGTGACAAAGACAGAGTCGGGCAGTCATAACTCAACCAGTCGTCTCCATTATAGGTCTCAGTGAGCCACATTAAGAACTCCGAACCACAGTCAGCTCTGGGATTTTTATTGCCTAATTTGAAGTCATTACCAGTAACTGAAGTCCGTATACCTTACTGAACTTTGGAAAACAAGCTCATTTCCTGCACATTCTGTATATATTTGGGGGGAAATAAGTGACCAATTTTGCTAACTTCGTGCATGTTCATTGGCTAGCAAGCTCCAAAGACATTTATGGGGCAAATATTGATAAGCCAACAGAAGATACAAAGCATTTCATTTGACTGAACACATTTCTTGGTTTTTGAGATGAAATCAAGACCAGTCGTCCAATCCTTAGTGGGTGCATTCTCTTCCAAGTTTACGCCTCCGACAGTGGCCTTGTCTTCTGTGTTCCTCCTCCTCTTCTCCTTACACAAGTGCCATTAGCTGGGGTCCATGCAAGGGTGGACAGTCCCGGGTAGGTGACTCCAATGGCTTGCTTGGGCTCTTGCAAGCATGTTTCTTAAAGGCATACTGACTGCCATTTCACTTCCAGGCCAACCTGCTCACAGCTCTAGCTACAATCCCTGGGATACGTGGTCATGCTAGATACTATCTGTGAGTGGCCCAATCTCAGCTCTAGAAGGATGTGCCTCTCTCTAGCCATTCAAGCCCTGAATTCCTCCCAGCCTCTCCTTCCTTCTCTTCCACATGGACGTCAGGACAAAACAAGACCTCAGGCTTTGTGCACCTTGGTCTTTCATGCCCTTGCTCGGTCAGTTCTGTTTCTCAGATCTCTAATTTTTTGCCAGTATGTTTCCAGATAGTAATTTCAAACACAGTAATAACTAACACTTATAAAGCATACTGTGTGCCAGGAATGTTCTAGGCACTTCAGTCTTCACAACAACCCTAGGAGGGGGGTTCTCTTACTCTCACTGTTTGAAGATAAGGAAATGAGGCCCCAAGGGGTTAATAACAAGTTGCCTAAGGACCCAGAGGTCAGTGATAGACAGGTTTGAGCCCTGGAAGTGTAGCTCTGAGCAGGAGTTTCTAAGATCTAAGACCTTCCATAGCCACGTGACCAAATGAAGTCTCCTCCGAACCACTGCGCTGTGTACTTGCACATATCCCGGGGCGCTTGCCATGCACTCCATGCTATTGGTATATCCATAACCTTGTCTTTCATGCCCTAATATTTTATGGTCCCTGAAGGGGACAGATGGTGGCTTCTGAATCTTGGTGGCCCTCCGTCAGGAGCTCAGAACCTACTGAGAGACGTTTTGGCTGCTTCCCAAAACCTTGTTTTCATTGCTTCAAATCACTGGTGTATTAAAAACTCGGTTTATCTTAAGATGCTCTCAAATCTGTGAATGAAGGATGTTTGGGACCATACTGCATCCTCCTCTCCTCTTCCTGTGATCAGCTCATTCGGGGTGGACCATTGTCTTTCTCTTTTTCTCTTCTCCTCCTCCTCCGCTATTTCTTCTTCACCTCCCCTACACTCCTGTTTCTCTTCTCTCTCTCTCTTTCCTTTTTGTTTGTCCTGGAATAGTTTCTCAATTGATTTCAAATGCTGACATCATCAACACAAGAATGCAAATGATTCACTGAAACATTTCATTTCTCAAAATGCATTTTTCACATTGTTAATAGTTGTTAAGTGAAAAAAAGGGTGGAGAGGTTAGGGTTCCTGGGAATATAAATTTAAGAAATACAGAGTTAAGCAAATCTAAATACATTTATCTAGAGATGCCACTAAGTAGCCTGGAGCCATTACTAGGCTAATAAACATTATAAAACTTTAAGAAGGGACACAGCCTGCAGAATCGCCCTACGCCATGTGACAACAGGCTCCATCAGTAGGATTTGAGAGGCACTCTATGACAAGAAGTAAAACACTGATTCAAATTAAAGGTTTTATTTCTGGAGTCACTGAGCCTGGGGTTTGGATGTTGCCTCATCCACGAAGTAACTGCATGCCTGTGCCAGTCGCTGCTCTGTTATGGGAATAGTCACACGCACTTCATAGGATTCTACCAAATGAGGACCTGACGACCCGAAGAAATGATATTTAAATTTTTGTTTATTTGTCTTTATTTTTAAATGATTATTAATCATACAAGCACCTGACACAAAGAAAGAGCAATGTGTACCTGTGACCACCAGAAAAACATGGGCTCCTAGATCTTTCGTGACACAGCCATGTTTACAGTGTCTGGGCTGGAAGGAAGCTGCCCTACTACGGCGAGCTCAGGTGCACACTTCTGGATGGCTGGGGTTGCTGAGAGCCAAACCTAACAGAGAGCTCACCTTGCACACCAGCAGCCCTGGTTTCCTGACAATCCCCAAACCGGGGACGATGACGTTGACTAGTCTTGACTTGAGGCTTTAAGAAGAATAACAAAAACAGGTTTAGTTGCTTGGATGTGATTCAAGATTTTTCAGAAGCTAAATTTTTAAGGTATTTTTCAAGATAATCACTCTGTAAAGGAACAGCTTTTACCATCCCTTTGAATTCAGGAAACATGAACCATTAGCTTGTTCTCTGTCATCTTAAGAGCACGGGTTTGCAATAATTTGTTATCACTTCCACTTCACAGGTTTTTTTCTGTTTATTTATTAACTGTAGTTTGTTCTTGAGTACTTCAGGCTTGCGAACTTCTCTAACCATATTAGATAAGAAATTGGTGCAAGAAATGTGTGGAAACCCCAAGTTATTTTTTTCTCATGGTGGGGGTAAAACTGAGACCCCCAATGAAGAAAAAATTGGTTTGAAGATCTGAAGATCACGAGCACCCACAGTGATGGCAAATCTCTTATAGACATTTTATCATTTTCTTTTAAAGCAGGCTAGATGAATCTGTTCTTAGGCAGAAAAACATAGAACTGAGTGTCCATTTTTAAGGGACTGTTGATTAATAGAATTCTTTGGTTTTGCTTCCCAAAACTTTAAAATTTTTTTATTATTAAGTTTATTGGGCTGACATTGGTTAGTGAAATTATTAATATGTAGGTCTCAAGTGTATAATTCTCTAATACGTCGTCCACGTGTTGCATTGTGTGCTCACCACCCCGAGTTAGTTCTCCTTCATCACCCTATATTTAATCCTGCTCCCTCTGCCACCACATCTTCCCCCTTTGACCTCTGGTAGCCACTAACCTATTGTCTGTGTTTAGGATATAAGCAGAATTGAAGACTTGTCTTTATAACGCTGGCACCTGCTTTTTGCTGTCTGTTTGTTTTGGCTTGTCATAAAACAATTCACTGGGCAAGACTGTCATGGAAACTGACTTCATCCAGTATTTAAGTTTCTATGTACAGAAGTTAGAAGTTATAGGTAATCTTAACACATTAATCAATGAAGTGTAATACTGTCTCCCTGATTAGACAAATATAAATATCTGCTCTTCACAGTCATCTGGTTAAATGATGGCTGTCTATAAAAATGTCATCTTTTCTACATAGAGGTTAGCATCATTTCGTTTACGTTTTTCGGCCTTCCGTAAGAAATAACAGGAAAAGTTGCATTACTTAGCAAAGATTAAAAGCACTGGAGGAATGATTTCCATAAATATAAGATGAACCAATGTCGCTCACTGTTGCCTCCACCAAATGGAACCTGGGAATTAATAAGGCAAATGATTCATGAACAAGTGAACCACAGATCTTGGTGTGAAGAGAAAGAGCAAGGACCACAGGCGTTCCTCTCTTCTAACCCTCTGTACCCGAGACCCCAGTTTCCTGGTCTAGTCCATCCCTCTCCTGTACCCTCTCCCCTAACTCAAACGTCCCCAGCTATTAACTGTCTCTGAAGAACAACTACCTTCTCAGATAAAAATGGCCAAGTAGAACTAGTCGTGTTTTCGTCTCTTCATCAGCTATTTCTACGCAAGTTAGAGCTAGACATTTGAAGTTATTCACTGACCTCCTGCCCCTACACGTACCCACTCCCCACCCTGAGACAGAAAACACGTTTGATATTTACATTTAAAATAATTATCATCATAGTCATCATTTTTAGAATAATAGTGATGATAATAACTATCATGTATTAAGTGCCTACTCTGCATAGGTGCTGTGTAATAGTCACAAAAGAGTACAGATGGTGACCAAATTGATCAAGGTCATGTAGCAAGCAAAAGTAGTGCTGGGTTTGAACCACGCTCTGGCTGTCCCCCAAGGGCCGTACCCTTTTCCCTCTGGCACACTACCTCCCATCACCCTAGCTACAACCATGGAGCACCTAGTCTGAGCCAGGCCCCAGAAAGACACCCTCACAAGAAGTAAGTGTGGGAGGGTTGTGAAGTAAAGGGAACTCGCATGAACTGTTAGTGGGAATGTAAATTGGTGTAGCCACAATGGAAAGCAGTATGGAGGACACCCCCAAAATTAAAAATAGAACTACCGTATGATCCAGCAATTCCACTTCCAGGTATTTATCCAAAGGGGGGAAATACTCCACTAATTTGGAAAGATGTGTGCAGCACCGTGTTAGCTGCACCATTACTCGTAGCCGCCTAGATCGGAATCAACCTGCGTGGCCACACGTGGATGAACGGATAAAGAAAATGTCACGCAGTATATAGGAGTATTACTCAGCCATTCAGACAGACATCCTGCCATTTGCAACATGGACACACCTTGAGGGCATTATGCTCAGTGAAATAAGTCAGATAGAGAAAGACAAACACCATATCATCTTACTTATATGTGGAATCTGAAAACAAAACCAAGCTTGGAGATACAAAAAATAATTGGTGGTTGCCAGAGGTCGGGGGAGAATGTGTGAAATTGTTAAGGAGATTAAAGGGTACAAACTCCAGTTTAAAAAAAAATAATGTATGTCCCGTGGATATAATGTAGAGAATGGGGAATTATAGTTAATAATATTGTATTACATATTTGAAAGTTGCTGTGAGAGTAAGACTTAAAAGTCCATATCACAAGAAAAAAGAATTTTTGGAACTCTGTATGGTGACGAATGGTAACTAGACTTCTTGTGGTGCTCATTTCACAATAGATACAAATCTCAAATCATTATGCGTTCCACCTGAAACTAATATAATGTTGTCTGCCCGCTACACCACAACTAAAAAATTGCATTTCTAACACACCTCTGGGGACACTGCCGGCAACAGCTGCTGGAGAGAAGTTTCGTAAACTCATGAATATTCCCCCGGCAGCATAAGCACGCGTCTACTAAGGTGGTTTTGTCAGATTAAAAATAATAAATGCACGCCAGCTGTCCTCATTAGATGTCACCAATTTTCCTAAGCGCAACGCTGAGGATAAAGATGTATTCATGAGAAAGGCATGAAAAGCAAGTCTCTATAGGAAGTGCAGACGTCTAAAAGAACGTTGGCGACCATGAAGTGATTGACTGGCCTCAGTTACACAGTTTGGTTTTGCTCAAACTCGTTTCTGGAGACAGAAGGCCAGAGCTGGCATGGAGAGACCCTAAAAACATGGAGTTGGCCGTGGTTTCTGCTCACGCATGAAGTGACAGGATTTGGCTCTTCCTCTCTCCTACTTAAGGAAAGAAATATTTATTGTTTTCAGGTGGAACTAGGTACTATCACTATTTATTGTGCTTATTTTATTATCAAATTTAAGACTCTAGTCTATTTCTGAGAGTGGCAACTTTTTTATTCTTGTGAACCCTGATAATCAATGTTGGAGAGTGAATTATCCTCAGCTGCCACATTTTTTCTGGTTTAACCCTTTTGGTGCAGCTGTCAACCGAGGTCGACTGCAGGGGCTGGGTGAGGGAGGCCACTGAAGTCCACCGGCATCTGGGGATCCAGTCCGAATTCCATGCTTACACCTCAGCACAAGTGGACAATACTAATGACTTCAATTGTATTCGCTTGGGGCAGCGCGTAGCGTTGCCTTTAGGCTTTGCCTATTGTGGTGAGTCGGAGGCCCAGGGGCAGGTCGGCTGTTTATTTTAGGCCATCAGCTAGCTAATCCTCTTCCTAACTGGCTGACTGACCGGCGTTTTCTAGGGGCATATTCTTATAAGTCTTACCAACCGTATGGTGAGGTGTGTAGTGACAGAGCAAAGCATGAGAGATGTCAGTGTCCCACATGCTGTAAACAGTGTAATGTACCAGTGCATGCAGCTGATTGCTTTGAGCGCTACCATACACCCCAACAGTACACGTTGTAACCCAAAAGTTGTGTTGGCAAAGATTTTTGCTGGCATTGACAATATTAAGCATGTTATGTTGAAAAAAAATACATGTTTTGTGCAAGTTTTACTTGTTATTTAGTTGTGTTAGGTTCATTTATAGGGTAGTTAGGAAGACACTAACATAAACTGCAACTGATAGTAATCCCTTGTAAAATTCATATTTTGGCCCAAGGTTTGCCCAAAATATTCAGCAGTGGCACAAGAGGAAACTTTTTTCAGCACCGAAAGTGTTAACAGACCCAGGAAGCCTATTGGCAATCAGTTCTCTCAGCTTCTACTTAAGCAAGCGTCCCAGCACTTGTGGGGTCTGCGAGCTGCTGCCTGAAGCCGGGAGGGGGCCTCCGTGGGTGCAGGGACACCGTCTCTGTTCTGTTCTTCTCTGTGTTGGCCTCCTTTGGGAGACAGGGCCCTGCCTGCTGCTTGGCTGCAGGAAAAACGGCAAAAAAATAATAAGGCAGCGAGATTCAGACCCCCTTTCCTTTCGTGTCTCTCCCTCCCTCCCTCCCTCCCTCTCTCTCTCTCTCTCTCTCTCCCTCTCTCTCTCTCTCTCTCTCTCTCTCTCTCTCAATGAGAAAACATGCCCAAGAAGTCAAAACTTGGGCGATAACCCCAACTCTCCTTCCTTTCACTATGAAAAAGCTGAACTTGGCACTGAGCTGAGAGGAACACTTTCGGCTGACAAAATGCTAGCAGCTACCTGTCCAGGTGAAGCTCACTTCTCCGGGCTTGCTTTACCTGGCTTGTTGTGGGTTCTGGGAAAGCTGGGGCTGGGGAATCTCTCCATGGTGGAGTTTGCTAACAGCCTGGGGTGCAAGCATTAGCCTTGCTTTCGTCAGGAAGGTTACCTCCCTTTCGTGCTTTTAGTGTCCCTTACAGCAAAAGCTTACTGTTTTGTTTTGTTTTGCTTTGCTTTTTACCAAGTCCTTCTTAAGGGCACAAGGGCTGTGGTCCAAGCTGCCTTCCTGATTTTTTCTATTCTTAATCAATCTCTCTCTCTCTGTGGCATGAAATCTGAAAGACACGTTGGTGGTGTTCGCTTAGGTTCTGATTCCACTCGTCTTGCCGGGATTTGGGAGGCAGCCCCAAGGTGAGGCAAATAGCCTGTAATTTCCCCAAATTCCTCCTAGGCCTGCCGTTGAGCTCTCCTTCCTTTGCCTTTTGAGTTCAAGAGCTCGTGTTGATTTTGTCCCCATAGAGGCGTGCACAGTCCCTCTTACCGTATTTTACCTGGGATGCTACATGTTCCTGTCCCCGAGCTTCCCCTCACCTAAAATAAATATGAACCAGTTAATAAATGAAGTGAGCTCTTCCAAATCAAAGGAACCACTTTGCAGTTTAGCTAAAGCGAAGGTCTGCTGCACGACGAGCACCCTGTGAAGCCGCACGGAGCCTGCGGTCAGAAGGCTCTGCGTGACTTCATTGCTCTGTTGTCTCTATTTTGAAATCCTTCATTTTTGAACAAGAAACCCTCATTTATCATGGAAACTGCAAAGTATGCAGCTGGTTCTAAATTTATGCTGGTCCAAGGAAGGGGTGTAACACTAATAAGATGAAAATACGATGTTAAAATTACAGATCTACTCACATGCTTTCTTTTATAAAGACAGGCCTATCTCCTGCCTCCGCTACGAGCAATCTGCAAACCGGAGCTGTTACACCAGTCACATGAGGTTACCACAGGCTTATTCGAGTAATAAAACAATAGCTGTGTAAGGAAACAATAGTAAAGCCAAAGTGTGTTCCCACTTTTAGAACACTAGTATACTTTGCTAAGCATTTTGAATGCATCATGTTACTTAATCCTCACGGCAACCTAAATTAGGCCCAACAGCACCTGAGTATTATCAGGAAAATGAGGCCCAGGAAGGTCCAGTAACTTCACTGATGCCACACAGCTGGAAGCAGTGGACCTCAAAGGCAAGCTGAGCCTGACTTCGCTCGTGTCCTTAACCACTGCAGTGACATGACTGAACCGTCAATCATGAGTCATAGTTACATGCAGATGTCATTACTA